>CAUYON010031185.1:0-26259 GCA_963573935.1 Arctocebus calabarensis
ACAGGCGCCCGCCACAAGGCCCGGCCATTTTTTGGTTGCAGCCGTCATTGTTGTTTGGCGGGCCCGGGGGCTGGATTCGAACCCGCCAGCTCAGGTGTACGTGGCTGGCGCCTTAGCTCGTTGAGCCACAGGCGCCGAGCCAATCTGTCAGCTCTTAATTCTGCAATAAGATAGAACCCGTATAACAAATGGTTTTGTACACAATGTCAGATCATGCTTTTTTAATGTTTTTGGATACAATCGCTAGATTTAGTATAACTGTAGTCTTTTGGTAAAGGAAATCTCAATGTCAAATGCTATAAAAATAGTACTAACCTTTTTATTTGGGGGCTTACTTAAATTTGAATATGCAGTGGAATTGCTCCTAAATATGCATTTAGTAAAGCAACTTCTTTATACTGCCTTCTCTCACACACAGTTTTTAATTTTTTTTTTTTTTTTGAGGTAAGAGTTTTACTTTGTCACCCAGGCTAGAATCTGTGCCATGGCCTCAGTTTAGCTGACAGCAACCTCAAACTCCTGGATTTAAGTAATCTTCCTGCCTCAGCCTCCCAGTAGTTGGGACTACAGGTGTGTGCCACCATGGCTGGCTAATTTTTCTGTTTTTAGTAGAGATAGGTTATCGCTTTGCTCAGGCTAATTTTGAACTCCTGAGCTCAAGGAATCCTCCTGCCCCAACTGCTGCTCTGGGCTTAATTTTTTAATTTTTTTTAAGACCAAAACTTTCTTTCCCATGTAACATTGAGAACTACCTTGGGGGTCTTGAGATTTTCTTATAGTGCTAAAGCAGGTTCAAAGTACACTGAAAACAAAGATAAGCTTTTTTTGCAGTTTTCCCTACAGACTACCACTGTGGAAGTGAGGTGTGTCTTTATTTCTAAAGGAAAGTAAGCCTCTTAATTTTTTCTAGAAAGAGCTACTGTCTGTATACCTGGTATGTAAATTATATAGATATGTTCTTAACTCTGTGGTATAAATGTTATTTGAGTCACTGTGAGGATTCAACTATGAATTAGTTGATGGTATCCAACAATCTTCTATTCCTTTAATTTATATAATCTATACCCTTATATTGTGACTAAAAGACAAAAGCAAGTTACTGTGTAATGCCAAGGCATTTTAAGGGGGGCAGTAGAACCTCTTATTTTTTTTCAAGTTATAGTCAAAGATACTTACATTAAATTAGCCAATATTCCTTTATGTAGGGTTTTTACAAATTCTTCCTAGTATTCAGTCCTAGAAAAAAGTTTGACTTTTCTGTTGAGTTTGTATATACTTTTATATTGTAACGAGACTTACATAAACCAAATGTTTTTCTTTTTGCTTTAGGTGCTAGGAAGCCCAGAGGCAAATTATTTAGGTGAGTACTAAGTTTCTTCCAACTAACTAGTACATTTTTATTTGTTCTTAATTAAGAAAACCTCCACCGTAAGTATGTTTTTACATTGAAACTGCTAATTTTTTTAAACAGCAAAGTATAATACACAGAATATATAGGAAATGATTTTGGTGATCAAACATTATCACAAAAGTACTATTTGATAAATATAGTTATACACTTAAAAAATTTCCCTAAAATTATAGTAAATGTATTTTTATCTACCTTTGTGGTTATCGCTCTTTAGATCGCAAAATACGCGATAACTTTTGTCCTTTCTTTTTTGAGACAGAGCCTCAATCTGTCACCCCCGGATAGAGTGCTGTGGCATCACAGCTCACAGCAACCTCCAATTCCTGGGCTCAAGTGAGTCTCCTGCCTCTGCCTCCCAAGTAGCTGGGACCACAGGCGCCCGCCACAATGCCCGGCCATTTTTTGGTTGCAGCCGTCATTGTTGTTTGGCAGGCCCGGGCCCAGGCTGGATTCGGACCTGCCAGCTCAGGTGTACATGGCTGGCGCCTTAGCCCGCTGAGCCACATGCGCCGAGCCCAAATATGAGTTTTAATATATGATTTTTAAAAACTGAAAGGATATACTGGAAGGTTAACAGCAGGTGGTTTGATAGTAGAATTATAAGTGATTTTTACCATTCTTATTACTTATCTATATTCCAACTTAATTATTTAAGTAAGTTGGAATATAGGTAAGTAAAACTTAAGTAATATTATTAAGTAAGTAATATTATCAGAAATAAATAAGTTGGAATATAGATAAGTAAAAACTTATGGATAAGTTTTGTTTGTGAAAAACAAACAAAAAATTCAGTTTCTAGTAGTCCATGAGCACATTTTGGTTCAGAAAAGACCAAATCCATTTTAAGTACTCACCTACCTTAAAGGAAATAATATATTTCATGAATAATTGCCTTTAAAGTCATCCACCATGAGGTGACGTCACGTTTCCTTTGGTGTTAGCTAGAATATATAACTTTTCTGATAGTACCAATTAGTAGATGATGGCTGCTTTCTTTGTAGTAATGGTATATCTGATTATTATGAATACATATTAATTATTATTGCTTAATTTAAGAATGACTAAAACTTGCTATTCCTGTTTCTCTTAAAAAAACCCTTTTTGGTCTCTACTTTGGAAGAGTAACCAGGTATTGCTTGGAAATCAAGTTGGAACGTGGTTTCATTTTACAACATAATTTATGTTACGTGTTAATGCTAAACCTCACTCATCTCAGGAAGTTTTAATTAGGACAGATGGGGTAGGATAAAAAACAGTCTTTCAATTTCCATTTGTTTTACTATCCTGGGTGCTCTGCCTACAGTGTCTCATGTTATTTTTATGACTACGCTGAAGTTTAGGTGCTATTAGCCTTAGTTTAAACATGGGAAAACCAAGAGTCAGGGAGAGGAAGTAACTCATAATAATAGCCTTAAGCAGTTGAAATGATATTTCTAAATGTAATTGATACAGCATTACTAGTAGGCCACCACAATATAAATTATTTCTTTAAGAATATATAATTTGTTAAATTTATGCGATAGATCAGCATTTCATTTATGGAGTTTCCTAATAATATAACATTTAGGGATGATTTAAAAAACTACCAGGATATAGCTACCCATGGAAGTAAAAGTCTCTGATTATTTAATACATCCTATTATAAAGAATTAAAATAATATACAAGAATATAAAGAAGAAAATAAAATCACCTAAAATATTGTTGCCCTGTGATACAAAAGAAAGAGAAGCACCAAAGTATTTTTGTATTATTTTGTATAAATGTATACAGTTTTATCACATTGGCTGTGTGGTATGTTTTCACTGATTTTCTGCCTGCTAGATCTGTCCTTTTCTGATAAAGGGGTGTTGAAGCCTACAACTAATAGTGGATTTATCTATTTCTCCTTGTAGTTCTATCAGTTTCTGCCTCACATATATATTGATGTCCTCTTGGTGGCATGTACACTTTAGGATTATTAGATCTTTTCATAGTATGGACCTCTTAATCATTATGTGATACCCCTTTTTATCCCTGATAGCTTGCTCTGAAGTCTGCTCTGTCTGAAATTAATGTAACTATGCCTGCTTTCTATTGATGAGTGTTAACATGATTTATCTTTCTCTGTGCCTTTATTTTCAATCTGTATGTCTCTTCATATTCTCGTCTTTTGGTCCACCTAATAATCTGTTTACTATTTGGTGTGTTTGCATTATTGATGGTTAAAGTGATATTTGGGCTGGGCATGGTGGCTCACACCTGTAATCCTAGCACTTTGGAAGGCTGTGGCAGGAGGTTTGCTTGAGGCCACAAGTATGAGATCAATCTGAGCATGAGTAAGATCCCGTCACTACAAAAAAAAAAAAAAAATAGAAAAATTAGCTGGGCATGGTGGCATATTCTCTAGTCCAGCTATTCAGAAAACTGAGTCAAGAGGTTGCCTGAGCCCAGGAGTTTAAGGTTGCAGTGAGCTATGATGACATCGCTGCACTCTAGCTCAGGTGATAGAGTGAGAAGAGCAGTTTTTGATATAGTTGGATTAATATCTGTCATGCTTATCACTGTTTTCTATTTGTTTCTCTTATTCATTGTTTCTAAAAGCGTTCGTCTACACTTTTTCTGCCTTCTGTGGTTTTAATTGAGCATCTCCCCCCCCCAACCAGACAAGGGTCTTGCTTTGTCGCCCAGGCTACAGGCCAATGATGGGATCATAGCTCACTGCAACCTCAAACTCTTGGGTAATTGAGCAGTTTATATGATTCCAAACAATTAGACTTTTTAAAAAACTGTTTCTTGGTGGTTGCCCTAGAGTTTACAATATACAGCTAATCCAAGTCCACTTTTATGTAACAGGGCTGTTCTTAAAGAATACTTCTCTTTTCCCATTGAGTTGCTTTGGTTACTTAGTTGAAAATCAATTGGTCATGTATTTGTGGTTTTATCTATAGAATCTCTATTCTGTTTCCACTGATCTAATTTGTATATTCTATGCCAATATCACAATTTTGATTACTCTTGGCTCTTCACTACATTTAGGTGACGTAAATTCACTGGCTTTGTTCTTTTTTCAAGATTGTTTTAGCTATTTTAATCTTTTACATTTTCATATAAATTTTTGAATCAGCTTGTCACTTTCTACCAAAAAAAAAAAAAATTGTTAGGATTTTGATTGTATAGATCAGTTTGGGGAGAAATGACACCTTAAGACTATTGAGTCTTCCAACTTGTGATTATGGTACATGGATTATTTTAGGTTTTCTTCAAAGATTTATTTTTTATTAAGATTTACTTTTTATTTTTAATCATTTCTATCCTGGATTATAGAAAACAGTTACCTAACTAATGGAAGCAATTGCTACACACAGGGATTAAGAATTCATCAATGGGTTAGGTATTTGGGAGGACATAGGAACCTAGGTATGTATATCTTCTTTGTGTGATTCATCCTTCAGTTTAGTGGACTAAACTTGTTTGTGTGGTAATGAGACATTTTAAGGTAAACCACAGCTCTTTGCGCTCTGATTAAAGTTGAGTGTCTTCACTTCCTACCTGGATTATAGCATATCTCCCGTTACTATCAGCACTCTGCATATTATACTTTCTTGTCTTTTTCTTTAACCACTACAGTATAGTCCTTAATTGACAGCATCCTAGCAGAGATAATGCATAGTCAATCCAGTTGATTATTTCAGTCTAACTTTCAGAGATGAGGTCTGGGAGGGAAGATAATGCTTCATGAGTTGTTTGTGTACAGGTAGTTCCTGAAACGATGGCCCTTGAGAGAGATGATAGAAGGAGAGGAGGGCCTAGAGGTACCTGAACAACTTTAGCATTTCATAATCTGGTGGAGGAGGCAGGAGTTTCCATTCATTTTGTGTCTTCAGCTTGAAATTTCTCTCTTCTTCATTCATTGAAATGGTCATCTTTAAAGAAACAGTTTAAATGCCACTTCCCTTGAGAAGCCTTTTATATTCTCAGTTAATTGTGCCTTCTACCTTCCACAGAATAGCACTTTTAATCCTCTTTAAAGCCTTTATTTTATTGTTTTGTTCAATAATGATTTGTTAATATTTCTTTCCCACTGGATTTCCAGTGCTTTTGCAGTAGATTGTGTATCTTCTGTTCACCTAGCACCAAGAATAAATAAGAATTCTGTAAATGTTAAATAAACAAATGACTAGGTCCGTCTGGAAACACGCTGGTAATTGAGAAAGGAACAAGAAAGATTTCAAGAAGTAGATTGCATTTATGTTAGGCCCCCAAGCATAGATAGTACTTCAAGAAGCAGAAGAGGAAAGGATATCCAATGTAGATAGAACAACATGAATCCTTGAAACAAAGTCCTTTTGGGCTTAGCTATGGATGGTAGATATCAAGTGGCTTTGAAATTGTGAAGGGCATTAAACAGGCCCCACAGATTTTCTTCACAAACAAATAGTGAAACTATTGAAACGGAAGGGTGATTTGGCATAAAACAGCACAGACCATACTTCACAATTATGTGTTGGGCAGGTCATGGCAGGCAACTTGGTAGTAAGATGAGTTAGACAGTTAAGGTACTACACCTTGCAGGATCTAATGGAGGTATAAACTAGTGAATGGCAGGGCAAAGGGAAATGAGATAGCACATGTTGGCCACTGAGTGACTCTGTGAATGAAAGAAGAGGAATGAACATAATCTGGGGCTTTAAGGCCAAGTACTTGGAAAAGTAGTGGTGTTAATAAGAAAAAGATGTCAGATGAAGTGAGTTTTGGGGAAGTGATGCTTGAGTCTGGTGCAGAAGGCTCTCTGGGTAGCTTTGTGAATGTATTCTCCATAGGCTTCCTTTAAATACCAAATGACCTTTAGTTGTACACATCATCATGTTCTTACTACAGGCACATAGAGTAATGGGAGGGTAAGATATCTTTTTGCAACTTATAAAGTACATTAGAAACTAAGCCCTATATGGAAAATGAAGATGTTAATTATAAAATTAAAACTGGCTCCTATTAAAAATAGTTTTAGTTTATAGTTTTTCAAAATGTTTTCACTTTATTTCTGTGGCCTCACAGTATTGCTGACTCTTCTCTTTTTTATTAGATTCAATGGATGTCAAAAAGGAGGATCAAGGGAAAACTTCCCAGTCAAGCACATCTTCTGTGCAAGATGGTAGGTTTTAAAGTAGTTTAATACAATATAATTTTCTTTCTCACTGAGTGTTAAAGTGAGCTCTTTTATTGTTTTTTAGTACAGTCCACGTATAGTAAAATCTTACACATGTAAAATCTAAGCAATAAGAAAGGTTAAGAAATTGTATTTTGTTTTGGAAATTTTAGTTTGGTTTACTTAGTGATAAATTGGTATGGATTCAGTAAGAAGATCCTTTTGTGGATTTCAGTATAAATTTTGCCAAATTATAGGCCTCTAGTTATTAGTTACCATGTATTAACAATTTTAAATAATTTCATTATTATTAAAAACTCTTCTTTTAACATTAGAGTCAATGTGAAATTTCTTTTTTCGTGATCAAAAGACAGTTCAGTGGTAACAGGCTTAGACATTGGGGGTTCTGACAGACCTGTTCTAGAATCCTGGCCTCACTCCTTACTGGCTGTGTAATCTTGGGCAAATTATTTAGTGACTCTTAGACTTTTTTCTTCTCTGTAGCACAGGTACAATAATAGTACTTACCTCATGGTGCTATTGGAATTAAATAAAATGAATGTAAAGTGTCTAATACAACACCTAGGTGTATAGTGAATGTTAACTTTATTAATAACCCTGAATTATTAATTCATATTTAAGTTCTTTATTGTGAATAGCATGTATATAACACTGCATCAGAGACACTTGGGAGACAGTCTGACACATAGGCCTACTTTTAAGGAAAATGAGAAAAGTTATATGTACACAAAGGCATGAAAAAAATACCATAGCAAACTATTGTTTTACCAGTGATTTCCAGAGATTTTTTTGTTCCTTGTCTTTCTCTTGTACTTTCTCTGCCAGCTCCAAACATGGAACAGTTCACCACATGACGTTCTGTTCACCTCTTGAAGATTATCTCATGGAATTGTTGCCTCTCACTGTAGCTGGGCCCTAAGTGTTCCCTTAGGTCCCTTTCTCATTGGCCTTATTTATTCTTCAGCTCTTCCCTCCAACCCCCCAAACCTTCCAAGAAATTAGAGGCCACTAGGTTAAAATCTTTTAAATATAAAAGCTTTATTGAGATACAATTCAAATATCATACAGTTCACCCAGTTAATAATAATATATGTAATATATTATTTATGTGTTATAATAATATATATATATTTTCTTAAAGGTAGCAACTAGTAACTTTTCAAAATTCTCAAAACTTTTGATTAAAAAAAAGAGATTACTTAATCAAAATGACAACCATCTACAGATGTTTCTTAGGACCCAAACCCTAACATCTCATCTTAGAAATCAGAGAAGCTCCAAGAGGATTTTTAAAAATCTCTTTTATTAACTGGTATATCCACTGCACCTGACCTACTCCTAATAGGAATCCAGTCATGAGCATGACGGACATGATTCCTGCCCTCTTTGAACTCAGTTGGCAAGATAGACGTTAAAGTAATGCCTAGTTATAGTTGTGATAGACACTGTGAAATAGTAGACATTGTTCAGCTGAGAAGCTTCATATATTTTGCCCATCTTCCTTACATAGCTTGTGAACCCAAGTCTAGCACTAGTAGAAGACATTATAATTCTGATTTACTTTGGAGAAGACCAGGAGAACTCATATAGATTATATTTAATGCTAACAGGCGTTGGAGCTAATGTATGGACTAGAATAGAGTGCAAGTCAAACAAGAACAGGGATCATGGGCACATGTGAATAACAATCAGATCACAAGGTTATGTTATGTACATTTGGGCCTCTTTTCTGAGAGAGAATATACTCTCCCCCCTATATGTCAATAACTATATAATGCAGAGGCAGACTGGGACCTCCTCAGACTTAGCTAAGACTTTCTGACTACTTTGATTTCTGGTTGGGAATTCCAGCTCTGGTATTGATGTAGATGTTTCAAATCTAAATTAGTAAAGCCTGGAGCTGTGTGTGTTTTCCCTATGTTATTGGTAGGATCTCAGCATATGGGCAGCTAAGATGGACAGTTTTAATCGAGGTAGACTAAATTTTTGCCTTATGAAAAAAGAAAAAAATTAAAGCTCCTACTGGTAAATGACATAACGGTCATTAGCTAGCAATCTGATAGAAAATGATCATATTACAGAGCACTAGCAATAAGGATTTGTTAACTCAAATTATAGCCCATTCAGGTAGAAATGGTGGTACAATATTTTTTTAAGTTTGTGTTAGGGGGATGGATTAAATATTTTCAGTGTCATGGAAAAATTTTACAAATGTCACTGATAAATGTGAAATGATTTTGTCTCAAATAATCCATATCAGTCAATTCTTTTCCCCATTCATGTTTTCTTTTGTTCTTTTTACTTAAAATTTTTTTTTGTTTTGTTCTTTTTTAATGCTCTTTACGATCTTATGGTTGTAGAGCTTCTTTTAGAACCTTGGGTCTCCTGATTGTCAGGTTAGTGCTAGAAGGATACTAGAATATCTGTTCAGTTTAATTTTGGAGCCATGGATCTCAGGTTTATTTTTGACAGAGCTATGTAGGATTCATAAATTTAGGTAAAACTATGATATTTAGTTAGTTTTTTTTTTTTTGAGCCAGAGTTTTACTGTGTCACCCTCGGTAGAGTGCTATTGGCATCACAGCTCATAGCAATTTCAAACTCTGGGGCTTATGTGATTCTCTTGCCTTACCCTCCTGAAGAGCTGGGACTACAGGTGCCCGCCACAATGCCTGGCTATTTTTTGGTTGCAGTTGTCATAGTGGTTTAGCAGGTCCGGGCCAGGTTCAAACCCAGCTTGAACCTGCTAGTCCCGATATATGTGGCTGGCACCCTAACCACTGAACTACGGGTGCCAAGCCTGACATTTAGTTTTATAGTATGCCATTTATGGAGTGATTTACATATATTCTACTTCATTTAATTCTCATAATATCTAGTACCATATGTATTACTTTTCCCATTTTGTACATAGATGAAGGAACTGAGGCTGAAAAGTAACATGACTTGCTTAGGGTCACATAGGTAAAAAGAAGTAGAGCCATATTAAAACTAGGCAGGTCTGACTCCAACTCCCATATTCTTGATGTTCCTATGCTTGACTTTTAACACTGTGTATACTATTTGCTTCACATGATCTGGAAGCGGAATCAAATCTGCTATTTAATGAAACAATTTCTTACATTTATTGTGGAAAAAAGCGAGGTGCAAAATATTACATAAGACATGCTCAATACCATATGTAATATGTATACATACACATACAAATACATACATTCACAAATGGTAGTACAATGAAGCTGGTTTGTATATGCTTAGGACAGCCAGTTGTGCACATCTCTTCCCATCTTCGTGGTTGGTGGCTTTACCCTGCCGTTAGCCATGACCGTAGTAGTTACATCACAGAAATTTGTAAATGCTATCATTCCGGTTTTTTGTTGTATTTTCCAGAGAGCTTGTTGTTAAACATTTATCAGCACTCTAGTTTTTTTTCTTTTAGGGGAGGTTACATGTAGGATATAAAAAGCTAGAATTACAGATTTCTCCAGGAAGGAGAGCTGTCAACCCCAATATTTTTATAGGGAGGAAACTTAACAAATGTATAGAAAAATCTCATGGTTGATGAGAATAAACTTCATATGAATTAATAATACCTTCAGCACTACTGACAAGTCTTTCTTTCGGTGTCTTCGCAGTTTGGCTGGTAGAATGAATTCTGTGTTCAAGCCAGGCAATTAACTCTAAGATATATCATAAAGATGAAGTGAGAAAGGACAAGAGTTTGTGGAACATGTAGATCACTAAAACAATCCATATCAGTGACTATACTGATGATTGGTTAATGGCTTTGTTCTGCCACTATCCTCTTGACACTCTGAATGGAGATCAAATAGTCTATTGAGAAACCACTCTGGTTCTTAGATATTATTATTTCCATAAAGCATTGCACGAGTGAAATACTGTTAGACCATGCACCTAAATGCCTTTAGCCCCCCATAAATTACATGGAAGCATTTTCGTATTAATGGGATGAAATTATGAAAACACATTTCTTGAGTAAATTTGTATTATAGACGAACAAATAGACTATTGCTCTATAAAAATTTCTTTAGGTATTTTCAGCATATACATGTTACTAGAATCACTAAACTATAATCCTCATTACATTGAGAAGATCCAGATTATAATTTTTATCAGGAAATTGTCTTATTTTTTATTTTCATGCTGATAATCAAATGTACTTTGGAAGTATAAATCTGCTCTTCAGGAAGTATTTTTTGAAGAGGTATAGAATTAAAACCCATTTTCTTCTTGAAAGATAATATATTCATTATATATACTTAAAACCCCTATTTTGAACCTGTGCTTTTTCCAGATACTTTTCAATGGGACAAGTACTTGGAAGAGACTGGATCTGTAAGTGCTCCTCCAGAGTACTTCAGACAGGTATAGTAAAATTCTGTGATATTGTGTATATTAATATAAACTATTAACTTGGAGTGTGTGATTGATAGGTTATTTGTAGTGTAGGAGAGATAGTGGGATTGTGGTCATGCCACTGAGGAGCCAGATGGCCTCCTTGTGTTCATTCATTAAGAATTTACTCTGTGTCAGGTACTCTAAGCCTTTATGATTGCCCATCTGAGAGAAAGACAGGCATGTAAAGAAATAAATAGGAAAAGCATGATAACTCTATACTGGGAGGGCTTATAGAAAAGGTACTATATAAGATGGTTGGAATGACATTCTAGGCAGAGAGAACATCCAAAGCCAAGGCACATAGGTGTAAAAGAATCCCAGTGTTGAAGGAGGGCATGAGGTGGCTAGAGGCAATAATGTGGAAATGATGTTAAAGGTATGGGGACTTTTCAACTGTATTGAGTTAGACTATATCATAGGCAGTGGTGAGCTGCTGGTTGACAAGGGGAATGGCCTAATCATGTTTAGAAAGACACTCAGGATACATTTTAGAACCTGTATTTGGGTCGCCTGGAAGTGGACAGATGAATGAGACCAGCACTGGGCAGTATTTTTATGCTACATTGTCAAGCCAAGGAGAGAATTTGGAGATCTTTTCCTTGATCCTTATAGCTCTGACTAAACTTGTCATCTGCTATGACTGCTACTTAAAATGTTCCTCAGGGATCCTGGTAACATAACTGACCAAGTGTTTTTCTCCCCTAGTTGCTGCATTCTAACAAAATTTTCTTTATATATAGTCTAAGATTCCACCAACTAATGACTTCAAAGTTGGCATGAAATTGGAAGCACATGACCCTCGCAATATGACTTCAGTATGTATTGCTACAGTTATTGGAATTACTGGGGCCAGACTGCGTTTACGGCTTGATGGTAGTGACAACAGAAATGATTTTTGGAGACTTGTTGATTCCCCGGATATACAACCTGTTGGGACATGTGAAAAGGAAGGAGATTTACTTCAACCTCCATTGGGTAAGAATAGAAACAGTTTTTAAAATAACATATTCTTACTAAAGCAATATTCAATAGAAACAGTTTTAAGTAGCCTTTAAAAATCTCTTTAGTTAGGCATTCTTGCAAATAGATGGTCATATGGTTAGTGTGGAGAATATATGAGGAGTGAGGAACTCAGTACCATCTGTTGTGGAGTTTTGCATTATGTATGCCGAAAGTTCCCCAGCCAGGGCAACAACTCTTGCTAAGTCTTCAAACTTGTAATGGCAGAAGCATCTCTACTAGATCACATATACAGACAGATTCAGAAATCTTGCTGGGGGAAGTAGTCTGTAGCATTAGAGGAAAAAAACATTCTCTCTCGATATTGTCCACTAAGCCATTCAGCAGTTTTGGTATGCGGGTGAGCATAGGGGAAGGGTATGATTCCACATTCAGGTTCCAGTTACAAACATAGGAATTTCATCCTCCCTACAGTGAAGAACTAGAGTCAGTGGTTAGGAATCAGTGCCTTTAGGTCTTTGAAGAGAAGAAGATGGAACTTCTAGCACAGGTTTTAGAATACAAAATATGTAACACTTCATTTTGGCCAAGTTTTTAAAAGGTAAAAAGGGTGTGGCTCTAAATTTGGGCAAAATTTTTCTTTATAAAATATAAATGTACCATGATATGCTGTAGATTAAATGATTTAATTTGCTTGATCACTATTCTACCTTTTGTGTGAATGGTGGATATTGGTTTTTATTTGCTTTTTGCCTTCTTTTCTTCATATCATCTACACTTTTGCCTTGTTCATACTATTTCTTAAATTATAAAGAATTATGTATGAGATATAAGTGTAAACCTGAGGCTTAGTGCCTCCCTGTTTGGATTTTATTTCTCTGCAATATGATTACATGTTTTTGCACTTTGTTTAAAGAAAATCCAACTATTGTAATTGTCAGCATTCAAATACATAACTAGATTTATGATTCTTTTAAAACTTTTTAGAGTTTGTTTTAGTTAAAAATAGAAAATTCATAGCAGTACATGCTGATTAGTGTTTATTTTGGCAGTATACAGGGTGGACATAAAGTTTGTGTGCAATTTAAATTAGTTTACTATTTAAGTTGCACATGAACTTTATGTCCACCCTGTATGTAAAAACATACAATTGGCACCAATTTGCTTTTTAGGTGCTTTTAAATAGCTTAAGTTCCATTTTAATATAATATAACTTTTTATTTTTCCTTTTTAAAAGGTTTATTTATTTGGCGTGTTTCCTGTAGCACAGTGGTTATGGCGCTGGTTACGGTGCCAGCCACATGCACTGAGGCTGGCAGGTTCAAGCCCTGCCCAGGCCAGCTAAACAGCAATGACATCTGCAACAAGAAAATAGCTGGGCATTGTGGCGGGCGCCTATAGTCCCAGCTACTTAAGTCCAAGAGTTGGAGGTTGCTGTGAGCTGTGATGCGACTGCACTCTACTGAGGGCAACATAGTGAGACTTGGTCTCGAAAAACAAAAAAAAAGATTTATTTATTTAAATTTATTTAAACCTTAAATTCTTTTACAGGCAGACCCCAGGTTACAAATGAGATAGTTTACGTAGGTTTGTTGTTAAGTTGAATTTGTATGTAAGTTGGAACAGTTACATTTACCTATTAGCCTCCTTTCATAAGTGTGAGTCATATATCAATCAGTTCAGTGTTTATAACTTAGGAACTACCTGTATTTAAAACATTTTTTAAAGTTTTAACACACAGACTGAAAAGTATACAAATCATAAATGTATGGTTTATAAATGAACACCTGTATAACTACCACTCAGGAAATAGAACATTATCCACCCTTTAAAGCCCATTTCTGCTGATCCCCAGCCATAACTTCTCCCTTCTCAAAGGCAATACCATCTAGACTTCCTAATATTAGAGATTAGTTTTTTTTGTTTTTGAACTTTTTATATAGGTACCTTAATCTATTTTTGGCCTTTTAATCTATGTTTAACTTTAAGCAAGTTTAGAATTAAGAAAAATGTTATATTCCGAAAAATCTTTGTGTATAATGGAACAGGAGAAGAGTGAAGGTTAATAGAAAGGCATAAGGACCAGAGAATGATTCTTATGCAATATTCTACAGAGAATGTTGGAGATAGCTAATAAATAATAGAAAACTAGATATAAATAATTTCATTTATTATAAGGGAATATGTAATCACCCCCACCTCTGTTTTTTGTTTTTTGTTTTTTTTTTTTTTTTTGTAGAGACAGAGTCTCACTTTGTCACCCTTGGTAGAGTGCCGTGCCATCAACAGCTCACAGCAACCTCCAACTCCTGGGCTTAGGCGATTCTCTTGCCTCAGCCTCCCTAGTAGCTGGGACTACAGGCGGCCGCCACAGCGCCCGGCTATTTTTTTGTTTTTGCAGTTCGGCCGAGGCCGGGCTTGAACCCGCCACCTTCGGTATATGGGGCCGGCGCCCCACTCGCTGAGCCACAGGAGCCGCCCTATTGCTTAGATATTTTAATGCATATAGTATTTTATTATAAGGTATTATAGGAGGAGTCAACATTCTTAGGGCTAATGAGGACGGTCTTTATATGCATATCACTACAATAAAGAAAGGTTCTATCTTTAGGTATTTGGAGAATTTTGCCAAGTAGATGGGTGACATTTGTATCTGTCCTTTCAGTGGTACAGGAAGTAATTGAATTCTTTGTGATGGTGTTCCAATTTGGGGTACCCCAGGCCCTATTTGGGGTAAGACGAATGCTGCCTCTCATTTGGTCTAAGGAGCCTGGTGTCCGGGAAGCTGTGCTTAACGCCTATCGCCAACTCTACCTCAACCCCCAAGGGGACTCTGCCAGGTAGGTATATGAGTTACTTATGCCTTACTGACTTTTCTGAGTTCAGCTGCTTACAGGACTTTTCTGGACTCCAAAGGGGAGGAGAGGACTTCTTTCCCGAGGAGTTCCAAATTCATAGGCAGTAGGTCTGTGATGGGGCTCAGTACTAAGCTCATTCTAAAGGAGCTATCTAACCCTGTGGTGGAATAGCCAAGTTCAACTTATCAGTCTTATATTTTTTTTATAAGTTTTATGTTTACTTTTTTTTTTTTTTTTAAACAGTCTCACTTTGTCACCCTTGGTAGAGTGTATAGTGTCATAGCTCACAGCAACCTTCAACTCCTGGGCTCAAGTGATCTTGTCTCAGCCTCCTGAGTAGCTGGGACTATAGGAGCCCATCACAATGCCTGGCTAGTTTTTAGAGCCAGGGTCTCACTCTTGTTCAGGCTAGTCTCGAACTCCTGAGCTCAAGTAATCCACTTGCCTTGGCCTCCCAGAATACAAGGATTATAGGTATGAGCCACTGCACCTGGCTAACTTATCAGTCTTTTAATGACCCCTGGTCTCTGCTATTCCCACAGAGCCAAGGCCCAGGCTTTGATTCAGAATCTCTCTTTGCTGCTTTTGGATGCCTCAGCTGGGACCATTCAGTGTCTTGAGGAAATTGTAAGTCTTCTTACTTTTTCTTTGTTCGTTCAACAATTATTATTGAATTACTACTATGTGTTCCATGATTTTACTCAGCCCCATAAAGAAGTGTAAGACTATTTGCTTTCATATTTCCAACTTATTAAAGGAACTAATAGTCTACTTAATAACCAAAAAGCACAAAACACTTTTACAACAATGTAGTGGATAATTAAGTACTAAAATAAGTAGTACTGGTAATGATTATATAACAACACTTATATGTGTTTAATATATGCCAGGCATTATCCTTAGCACTTTACTCATACTATTTAATCCTCACAACCCTATTAGATTGTATCTGCATGAGAAACCTGAGACACAGAGAGGTTAAGGAACTTGGCTAGTTAGTGGCAAAGTTTGAGATTTAAACTTAGGCAATAAGAGCTTCAGAAAACATTCTCTTGACCAGCAGTTCTCAACCTGTGGGTCATGACCCCTTTTTAGCAGTGAAAATACATTGCAGCGTTAGGAAGGTTGAGAACCACTGCTCTTGACTTTCATGCTCTTCTGAGGAGTGCAGAGTAGAAAACAGCAGCTTGATGTAGAATGATCAAGAAAAGCTTCCTGAAGATGGTAGGACTTAAGCTGGGTCTTGAAAGATGAGTAAGAGGCTCGGCGCCTGTGGCTCAATGGGCTAAGGCGCCAGCCACGTACACCTGAGCTGGCGGGTTCGAATCCAGCCTTGGCCTGCCAAACAACAATGACGGCTGCAACCAAAAAATGGCCAGGCGTTGTGGCGGGCGCCTGTAGTCCCAGCTACTTGGGAGGCAGAGGCAAGAGACTCTTAAGCCCAGGAATTGGAGGTTGCTGTGAGCTGTTTTGCCACAGCACTCTATCCAGGGTAATGGCTTAAGGCTCTGTCTCAAAAAAAAAAAAAAAAAGAAAAGAAAAGAAAGATGAGTAAGATTTAGAGAATTAGAGGTAGGAGGAAGAGCATTTCAGATAGAAATTGTAGAAAGAGCACAGCCCATATTGTAGAATGAGGAAGATATGTATTCTGGTTCAAAATTATCATCTGGGAAAGATAATAAAGTTGAGAATGTAGGTGAAACTGAATTGTGAAGGTCCCCGAATGACTTCCGGAGTCTAGAACTTTGTTAGAAGGAACCCAGCAACTCAGTGAGGCAGATCTGCTCTGCAGCATTTATGTCATGAACATAAAGAGTAGAAGTGGCACCAACCTGTACCTTCCACTGGGATGTGTGCTCCTGCTCCCACATTCTCTTCCTCATTGTGGAAAAAGAAGAGAGCCTAGTGGTGGAAACTGGCCCAAGATCTCTGTGGCTAGCTACAGACAGGAGCCTACAGTAGAATAGCCACGGAAGCAGGAGGTTGATGTGAGTTGGGTGGTGAGGAGGCAAAGGCAGGACAGGAGGCTAGAGGAGGGCATTGTGGTGTTCAGTGACAGAGGGCTGGACCCAGGCCTGGAAGCTACAGCGTGGACCTGACAGCAGACAGGTTTTAAAGGAAAAATGTAGGTCTAAGTGACTGATTGATAAAAAATTAGGTGACTATTGAAATTTTAAGCATATGTTGGAACTGTTTGCAAAATGAAAAGGCAAGGAAGGAGGATGCTTCCATTTTAGATACGTTGAGTTTGTAGTAATAGCAAGAAAATTTACTAGAAATTTCTAGAACTATGGGTCCATATGGAACTCAAAAGGCCAGTTTATTTTTCTTTTATTGAGACATCTCACTGTGTTGCCCCAGACTATTATGGCATCAGCCTTGCTCACTGCAACCTAAAACTCCTGGGCTCAAGTGATCCTCCTGCCTCAGCCTTCCGAGTAGCTGGGAGTAGAAGAGCCCACCATGACACCTGGCTAATTTTTCTATTTTTAGTAGAGATGGAATCTTATTCTTGCTTAGGCTAGTTTCTAAACTCCAGAGCTCAAACAGTTCTCCTACCTTGGCCTTCCACAGTGCTAGGATTACAGGTATGACCCACTGTACCCAATTTCAATGTCATTTTATTTTTATTTATTTTTTGAGACAAAAGTCTCAAGCTGTCACCCTCGGTAGAGTGCTGTGGCGTCACAGCTCACAGCAACCTCAAACTCTTAGGCTTAAGCGATTCTCTTGCCTCAGCTTCCCTAGTAGCTAAGACCACAGGCGCCCACCACAACATCTGGCTATTATTTTTCTGTGCAGTTGTCATTGTTGCTTTAGCTGGCCAGGGTCGGATTCAAATCCACCAGCCTCAGTGTATGTGACTGGCGCCCTACCACTGCACTACAGGAGCTGCCTCAATGTCACTTTAATAAATATAGCTTTGAAGGTATAAGAGTAGAAAAGTCAAGAATGGAGAGAGAAGCACCTTCCTAATCCTCTACTTTATGCTTTCAGCCTCCTTCTTCCTTTTCCATTCCTAAGTATTGCTTTTGCCCACATCAGGTCCTCAATATTGTCTTCAGAGATGTGGATTAGGGGTTGGAAAATTATTTTTTTACTTGAGCCTTTTTTTCCTCCTCAGATCTGTGAGTTTGTGCAGAAGGGTGAACTGAAACCAGCTGTAACCCAACTGTTATGGGAACGGGCCACCGAAAAGGTCCCCTGCTCTCCCCTGGAGCGCTGTTCTTCTGTCATGCTTCTTGGCATGATGGCACGGTGAGGCTCTGATCCGATACGATAGGCAGTGGGGTGGGAAAGGAAAGGAAGGTTCTGAGAAGGCTCCGTTTCCTTCAGTAGAAGCAATGAGATTCAGCTGAGCTCTGCTGCTACCTAAATGGAAAAGAAAATAGTAAGAGTACCAGCTCCACTGCCTACTCAAAATGGTGGGATTCAATAGAGGAAGAGGGACTCTGGGGAACTGGCCCTATGTCAGAGCCTGACTGTCCATAGCTCTAGATGACCTGTGTTGGATGCTGGTACCTAGCACTGTTGGCATTATCCCCCACACAGATCCTTTCCATGCCTGCCCTTCACTCTGTGACTTCTTTCCTCTAGAGGAAAACCAGAAATTGTGGGAAGCAACTTGGACACATTGGTGAGCATAGGGTTGGATGCGAAGTTTCCACACGACTATAGGCTGGCCCAGCAGGTGTGCCTCGCCATTGCCAACATCTCTGACAGGAGAAAGGTATGTAGATATGGTATGTCCAAACTAAGAAGAGTCAGGATCCTCTTGTCTACA
Source organism: Arctocebus calabarensis (assembly GCA_963573935.1). Classification (NCBI taxonomy): domain Eukaryota; kingdom Metazoa; phylum Chordata; class Mammalia; order Primates; family Lorisidae; genus Arctocebus; species Arctocebus calabarensis. The sequence continues at coordinate 18,580 of CAUYON010031185.1, forward strand.
AACACCCACATTTTATCTTCTTGTTCTTCATAGCCTTCCCTGGGCAAACGTCACCTTCCCTTCCGGTTGCCTCAGGAACACAGGTTGTTTGATCAACTACGGGAGACAGTCACAAAAGGTGAGCTATCAAGAAGGTGTTCCTTGCGCTGTAGTCCCAGCTACTCGGGAGGCTGAGGAAAGAGAATCACCTAAGCCCAGGAGTTGGAGGTTGCTGTGAGCTGTGTGACGTCACGGCACTCTACCCAGGGCGATAGAGTGAGACTCTGTCTCTACAAAAAAAAAAAAAGGGGGTTCCTGGGGTGGCGCCTGTGGCTCAGTGGGTAAGGCGCCAGCCCCCCCATGTACTGAGGGTGATGGGTTCAAACCCAGCCCCAGCTAAACTGCAACAACAACAACAACAAAAAAAAATAGCTGGACGTTGTGGTGAGCACCTGTAGTCCCAGCTACTCGGGAGGCTGAGGCAAGAGAATCGCCTAAGCCCAGGAGTTGGAGGTTGCTGTGAGCTGTGTGATGCCACATCACTCTACCGAGGGAGATAAAGTGAGACTCTGTCTCTACGAAAAAAAAAGGGAGGGGGTTCCTGGGTGGTGCCTGTGGCTCAGTGAGTAGTGTGTTGGCCCCATATACTGAGGGTGGAGGGTTCGAACCCAGCCCCAGCCGAACTGCAACAAAAAAATAGCTGGGCGTTGTGGCGGGCGCCTGTAGTCCCAGCTACTCGGGAGGCTGAGACAAGGGAGTCGCCTAAGCCCAGGAGCTGGAGGTTTGCTGTGAGCTGTGTGATGCCACGGTACTCAACCAAGGTTGACAAAGTGAGACTCTGTCTCTGAAAAAATTAATTAATTAATTAATTAAATTAGTTCAGTAAAATAAAATAAAATAAAAAAGAAGAGGTTCCTGTAGACCCAGCTACTCAGAAGGCTGAGGCAGGAGGATCGCTTGAGCTCAGGTGGTTGAAGTTGCTGTGAGCTGGGCTAATGCCATGATCTAACCTGGGTGACAAGAGACTGTCTCAAAGAGGCAGTAGGGGGGCTCTTTTGCCCGTCGGGAGGCAGAGGCAGGAGGGTCTCTTAAGCTAGAAGTTTGAGACCAGCCCGGGCAACCTAGCAAGACCAGGTCTCTACAAAAATGAGAAAAATTAGATGGGTGTGGTAGTGCATGCCTATAGTCCTAATTGCTTGGGAGGTGGAAGGATCACTCGAGCCCAGGAGTTTGACGTTGCTTGAGCTATGATGATGCCACTGTACTCTAGCCTGGATGACAGAATGAGACTCTGTCTCACAAAAGAAAAAAAGAAAGAAAAAAAAGTCCCAGAAGAGCTTTGGGTAAAATTGAGACCTTTGCAGTAAACTATTCACCTTCCATGCAGGTTTTATCCATCCTGACCCACTCTGGATCCCATTCAAAGAAGTGGCAGTGACCCTCATATACCAACTGGCAGAGGGCCCTGAGGTACTCTGTGCCCAGATATTGCGTAGCTGTGCAAAGCAGGCCTTGGAGAAGCTGGAGGAGAAGAGCACAACCCAAGAGGACCCAAGTGAGTGGAAAGAGGGAAATTGATGGGCCACCAGTAGGCAGCTAGCTTCTGCTGTTTTCCCTGCAGGTCAGGAAGTTGCTGGTACCACCACTTTCTTCAGCAGCCTATCTACATACGCTGTCTCATTTTGTCCAAGTTGAAGCTGGGCCGCTTTACATCCTTCTCCCTCACTACCATGTCTTACTTCTTTACTAGTTTCAGTAGCACATGAACAAAGGGGAGGGATTCAGGTTACAGGACTTGATTATATCTATTCTCTTTGCCTTCCCTCTCCCTGTCTTCCAGAGGAGACCCCCCCTATGCTTCCCACTTTCCTGCTCATGAACTTGCTGTCCCTGGCTGGGGATGTAGCTCTGCAGCAGCTGGTACATTTGGAACAGGCAGTGAGTGGAGAGCTCTGTCGGCGCCGAGTTCTTCGGGAAGAACAGGAACACAAAACTAAAGAGCCAAAGGAGAAGGTGAATGAAGCACCTGGGCAATTGGGATCCTGTTCTAAGCATTTCCCAGACTTATTTCCTGAGCTGAGCTCAATACATTTCCTTCTGGGAATCCCTGCTTCTCTGCTGTTAAGTGAAGAATCTCTGCTTCTTCATTGTTGCTACCCTGGTAAAGATTAGCATAGAGAAAGATGGAACAGTCTGTTCTTGATCACCCAGGAAGGAAAGTTTTAATTAAATTCCAGAGTATGGAGTTAAGAGACTTCAACATTAAATATAATCTATTTCTGGCCAGGCATGGTGACTCACACTTGTAATCCTAGCACTCTGGGAAGCAGAGGCAGGTGAATTGCTTGTGCTCACAAGTTCGAGACCAGCCTGAGCAAAAAGCAAGACCCCATCTACTAAAAATAGTAAAACTGAGGCAAGAGGCTCACTTGAGCCTGAGTCAGAGGTTGCTGTGAGCTGTGGCACTCTATCCAGGGTGACAGCTTGAGTCTCTGTCTCAAAAAATATATAAATATCCATTTGCCAAGGTTGACCAGGGGCAGAAAGAAAAAATAAATAAAGTCTGTCTCCAGGGCACAGTGTTTTGGAACATGAATGCACACATCCCCTTTTCTGTCAGCCTTCATTACTGGCCTAGCATCTGATGGGACCTCTTATTCTCTCCACTAGAGGCAGTGATGTCTTGCAGGTAAATAAGACAAGAGAACCTTGCAGCAGTGGGGTAAGGTCTGACCTCTGTGACCTTGAACCACTGTCTGATATGATCCATCTGTTTTACTATATACAGGAAATTATGTCTTTCCCTGTTCCGTTCAGGAATCCTTTCTCTTTACTGACACGTTTGACAAGTCTATGAATGGCTTTGTAGAATTTGCCTTTCCTCATGTCATTCTTGCAAAGTGAAGTAGAGGCTGGGATCAAAAATGTTATTTCTGCTTACTCATGATCCCTGGCTTCATTCCTTTTAGAATACAAGCTCTGAGACCACCATGGAGGAGGAGCTGGGACTAGTTGGGGTGACTGCTGATGACACGGAGGCAGAACTAATGCGTGGTATCTGTGAGATGGAACTATTGGATGGTAAGAAAAATGGCTGTACTCAGCAGTTTCTCCCCAAATGAGGTAACTATCCCAAACCCAAACTTATTTTTCCAACAGGCAAACAGACACTTGCTGCCTTTGTTCCACTTTTGCTTAAAGTCTGTAACAATCCCGGCCTCTATAGCAACCCAGACCTCTCCGCATCTGCTTCCCTTGCTCTTGGCAAGTTCTGCATGATCAGGTAGGCCCTGAGGCTGGTCCCACCTTCTCAGGGAGGATGGGGTAGGATGCTTTCCTGAAAGTCCTCTTCTTGCCTCTAGTGCCACCTTCTGTGACTCGCAGCTTCGTCTTCTGTTCACCATGCTAGAAAAGTCTTCACTCCCCACTGTCCGGTCTAACCTCATGGTTGCCACTGGGGATCTGGCCATCCGCTTCCCAAACCTGGTGGACCCCTGGACACCTCATCTATATGCTCGGTAAGAGATCCCTCACAAAGCAATAGTATTCCCTGAGAGCTCTGGCAGTCTGGTAAGACAGTGTGAAGATTGCTAAGACTCTGTTCCTCTAGTTGTTAGCATTACCTTGAACACTGAACTTGACCTGTACAGGTCCATCACTAAGATGACCTTAAGGGGATTGAAGCTTCTGCTAAAAGCTTTGCCTATTTCTCTAATTCTAACTTTCAAACTAGACAGCTTTCTAATTGCTTCTAGAATGGTGTATTACAGGATAATGGATTCCTGCTAAGGGCCTTTTCTACCAATATTAGGGTATAGCCTTTTGGTCCCAATGACCTGAGATTCTATTCCTAGCCTCCGGGACCCAGCTCCACAAGTGCGGAAAACAGCAGGGCTGGTGATGACCCACCTCATCCTTAAGGACATGGTGAAAGTGAAGGGGCAAGTGAGCGAGATGGCAGTGCTGCTAATTGACCCTGAGCCTCAGATTGCTGCCCTGGCCAAGAACTTCTTCAATGAGCTTTCCCACAAGGTGAGAGACAGAGAGGTGGAGAGGCGACTGGGGGCTTGCTGCAGAGGCAGTATGTAGGTCACCTCATCTCTCTCTCTGTCTTACAGGGCAATGCAATCTATAATCTCCTTCCAGATATCATTAGCCGCCTGTCAGACCCTGAGGGGGGAGTAGAGGAAGAGCCTTTCCACATCATCATGAGGTATAGTTCCCTGGGCCTTGGGGGACATTTTTCACATAGCACAGGCTCAGGAATCAGACAAACCTGTATTTGAATTCCATCTCTGCTTCTTTTTTAGCTGTATAGCCTTTGGCAATAACTTAACCTCTCTGTGCCTATTGCCTTTCTTATAAAATGTAACTAATAACATGGTGCCCTTAGTTCTTGAGAAAATTAGATAAGATGAGGTTTCTAGTATAGTGGTAGACACGTACTAATGCTCACCAAATAGTTTTCATTTACTATGAAAATTCCTGGGGGAAGGGGCTTTTCTGTTTTGTTTTGTTGTAGAGACAGAGTCTCACTTGTAGAGTGCCATGGTGTCACATAGTTCACAGCTCACAGCAACCTCCAACTCCTGGGCTTAGGCGATTCTCTTGCCTCAGCCTCCCGAGTAGCAGGGACTACAGGCGCAGCCACAACGCCCGGCTAGGAAGGGGCTTTCTGATGTACGGGATCAGATGTAGTGGGAGTTGGAAGCTGGCCCAGCTGTGCAGAGAACATCTGAGAAGCACTAGGAGAGGTTCCTGTGTTGGTCTTAGTGGACAACAAAGCTGGACCTGGGCCTATGGCATGTCCTCATCTCCCCTTTCTGTAGGCAGCTCCTGTCCTATATCACCAAGGACAAGCAGACAGAGAGCTTGGTGGAAAAGCTGTGTCAGCGGTTCCGCACAGCCCGGTATGCTGCCCTCCCTCACAGCCTTTGTGCTGAGAGGGGCCCTGCAGGAGAAGAACCTGTCTCCCCCCTAACCCCAAGTGGCATCTTTGGGACCGTGGGAGACTGATCGGGAAAGGTGAGCCTTTAATGTCCTGGGTCTCACCACTCCTCACAAAGCCTTTGCTATCTGCAGAACTGAACGGCAGCACCGGGACCTGGCCTACTGTGTGTCACAGCTGCCCCTTACAGAGCGAGGCCTCCGCAAAATGCTTGACAGTTTTGACTGCTTTGGAGATAAACTGTCAGATGAATCCATCTTCAGTGCCTTTTTGTCAGTTGCCAGCAAGCTGCGGCGTGGGACCAAACCTGAGGGCAAGGTGAGCAACCTAGGGATACTTGGGCACCTGCTGGGTTCCAGGCCAGACTGCTACATCTGCTCTCTCTAAGCAGTGCTCTGGGGCTCTTGTAAGTCATATTTACTGACTTACTTTATCCCTAGCTTGATTGTAATCAGGTTATTAGAGTGACCCTAAACCAGATTTTCTATCTCTAATTCTTATTTTTTTAATAGATTGCCATCTCAAAAATTTTTTTTTTTATACAGAGACTCAAGCTGTTGCCCTGGGTAGAGTGCCCAGGCATCACTGCTCACATCAACCTCAAACTCTTGAGCTTAAACGATTCTTTTGCCTCAGTCTCCCAAGTAGCTGCGACTACAGGCGCCCACCACAAGGCCGGCTATTTTTTGGTTATAGTTGTCATTGTTATTTGGCAGGCCTGGGCTGGGTTCGAACCCGCCAGCACCTGTGTTTGTGGCTGGTGCCTTAGCCATTTGAGCTACAGGCACCAAGCCTTTGTGTTTTGTTTTTTTATTTTTAATAGACTTCCTCTTTTAGAGCAGTTTTAGGTTCAAAGCAAAATTGAGTGGAAAATACAAAGACTTCCCACATACCATGTCCCTGCACATGCAACCTTCCCCACCATCAACATCCTGCACCAGACCAATACATTTGTTACAGTCGATGAACCTATGTTCCCCTAAAAACCTACAGTTCCCTAAGTCCAAAGTTTCCATTACAGCCTTCTCCATGATGACATGTAACCACCCACGGCAGTATCGCACAGAACAGTTTGCCCTAAAAATCCCTGTGCTCCACCTATTTATCTTTCTCTCCCCACAACCCCTGACCTTTTTACTGTGTCCACAGTTTTGCCTTTCCTAGATTGGCATAGAGATAGAATTATATACTACGTAGACTTTTCACATTGGCTTCTGTCACTTAATATTAAGCATTTAAAGTACCTCTGTGTTTTTCATGGCCTTGTTTCTCTTTAATCACAGAAGTAATATGTTCCAGACCTATTTTTTTTTTCTTTTAAGACAGAGTCTCGGCTTGGCACCTGTGGCTCAACAGACTAAGGCACCAGCCATGTACACCTAAGCTGGCGGGTTCAAATCCAGCCTGGGCCCGCCAAACAACAATGACGGCTGCAACCTAAAAATGGCCGAGCGTTGTGGCAGGCGCCTATAGTCCCAGCTACGTGGGAGGCAGAAGCAAGAGACTTGCTTGAGCCCAGGAATTGGAGGTTGCTGTGAGCTGTGATGCCACAGCACTCTCTCCAGGGTGACAGCTTGAGGCTCTGTCTCAAAAAAAATAAAAAAAGACAGTCTCACTATGTCACCCTTGGTAGAGTGCCGTAGCATCCCAGCTCACAGCAACCTCAAACTCTTGGGTTTAAGTGATTCTCTTGCCTCAGCCTCCCAAGTAGCTGGGACTACAGGCGCCTGCCAAAACACTTGCCTATTTTTTCTTGCAGTCGTCATCATTGTTGTTTAGCTGGCCTAGGCTGGGTTAGAACCCAGCACCCTCAGTGTATGTGCCTGGCGCCATAACCACTGTGCTACGAGCGCCAAGCCTCCAAACCTGTTCTTAATCTTTGTTCCCTCCAGGCTACAATAGATGAGTTTGAGCAGAAGCTTCGGGCTTGTCACACAAGAGGGTTGGATGGAATAGAGGAGCTTGAGAATGGCCAAGGACTTAGCCAGAGAGCCCCGTCAGCCAGGAAACAACCCACTGGTATGTGAGGCTACCTTGCGCCCTCCCTTCAAGCTATGGTTTCTTTCTTCTTTTTTTTTTTAAAGCATCTCTCCCTGCTTCTTCTAGTCTCTAGGCATCAGCCTCTTGCTTCTGCAGCTTCAGACAGTGACTTTGTCACACCTGAGCCCCGCCGTACTACCCGTCGGCATCCAAACACCCATCAGCGAGTTGCCAAAAAGAAATCCAAAGTTGTCTTCTCAAGTGATGAGTCCAGTGAGGAGGGTATGATGCTCCTTCCTGGCACTGACCCAGAAGGAACATGGTTGGGTTGTGGAGTCCTTGTTTCCATAGGGTCCTGCTGTAGGGCCTCCACTGCTCCATGGGGTCTTCCTATGCAGTTGGGGTCAGGGTTGTTCCATTTGTTCTCTGACATCTATTTTTCACCATCTTTGTGACTCAGCTTTTTTTTACCTTCCAATTCTTTGAATAGAGCTCTCAGCAGAGATGACAGAAGATGAGACACCAAAGAAAATGACCCCCATTCGCAGAGCATCCACTCGAAGGCACAGATCCTAGCAAGTCTTCTTGCCAGTTCCCATCTCCAATGCAGGGTATCACATGGGATGACCTTGAATTCCAATTCCAATTCCAATCCCCTTGTAATATACTTGTTTGCCTATCTCCTATGTATTTTTTTAAACACATAAATGATCTTTAAAATGCAAGGCATTTCTCTTACACTAACCTAACTGAACTTCATTAGCTGCTTTCAC
>CAUYON010031196.1:0-45516 GCA_963573935.1 Arctocebus calabarensis
CACACATGTCCCTCTCGCATAATTCCCATTAGTGCAATCTGCTGCAGAACTTTATTTATTTATTTATTTATCTATTTTTAGAGACAGCCTCAAGCTGTCACCCTGGCTAGAGTGCTGTGGCATTACAGCTCACAGCAACCTCCAATTCCTGGGCTCAAGCGAGCCTCCTGCCTCCGCCTCCCAAGCAGCTGGGACTACAGGCACCCACCACAAGGCCCGGCCATTTTTTGTTTGCAGCCATCATTGTTGTTTGGTGGGCCCAGGCTTGATTTGAACCCACCAGCTCAGGTGTATGTGGCTGGCGCCTTAGCCCATTGAGCCACAGGCACCAAGCCCCAGCAGACTAACTTTTTTTTTTTTTTTTTGAGATAGAGCCTAAAGCTGTCACCCTGGGTAGAGTGCTGTGGCATCACGGCTCACAGTAACCTCCAATTCCTGGGCTCAAGCAAGTCTCCTGCCTCCGCCTCCCAAGTAGCTGGGACTACAGGCACCCGCCACAACACCCGGCCATTTTTTGGTTGCAGCTGTCATTGTTTGGCGGGCCCGGGCTGGATTCAGGCCCGTCAGCTCAGGTGTACGTGGCTGGCGCCTTAGCCCGTTGAGCCACAGGCACCAAGCCCAGCAGACTACCTTTCAATAAGAAATAGACTCTTACAACTCAATAACAGAAAAACAAATAACCCAATTAAAAAACAGACAAAGAACCTGAACAGAAATTTCTCCAAAGAAAACATTAAATTTAGACCAAGTATATTAAAAGGTGTTCAATATCAGTAATCATGAATGAAATGCGAATAAAAGTCACTATGGGATATCACCTCATATCCATAAAGATGGCTATTATCAAAGAGATTAGGCATACACAGTGGCTCACACCTGTAATCTGAGCACACTGGGAGACCAGGGGGGTGGATTGCCTGAGCTCACCAGATCAGAGATTAGGCATACACAGTGGCTCACACCTGTAATCCGAGCACAATGGGAGACCAGGGGGTTGGATTGCCTGAGCTCACCAGATCAGACGAGCCTGAGCCAGCCAAGACCCCATCTCAAAATAGCCAATTGTGGCAGGCACCTATTGTCCCAGCTGCTGGGGAGGCTGAGACAGGGGAGTTGCTTGGGCCCAGGAGTTTGACATTGCTGTGAGCTGTGATGCCACAGCACTCTACCTAGAGTGACAAAGTGAGTGTCTCAAAAAAAAAAAAAACCAAAGGTATAAAAAGTTGGTGAGGGTATGGAGAAAAGGAAATGCTGGTTCACTGTTGGTGGGACTATAGATTGGTGCAGCCATCATGGAAAACAGTATGGAAGTTTCTAAAGAAATTAAAATTAGCACTACCACATGTCCCAGCAATCCCTCTTGTGAGTAAATGCCCAAAGAAAATGAAATCACTGCCTGATAAAAATAACTGCACATAAATGGAATATCCTTCATCCTTTTAAAAGGATGATTCTGCCATTTGCCACAACATGGATGGACCTGGAGGACATTATGCTAAGTGAAATAAGCCAGACATGGAAAAATATTACATCATCTCACATGTACAATATTTTTTTTAATCAATACATAGAGAATAAAACTGGTTACCACAGATAGAGGAAGAGGAAATAAATAGATGTAGGTTAAAGGATACAAAGTAACATGCAGAATGAATAAATCTATAGATCTAATGTATAACATGAGGACTAAAGTTAATCAGATTGTATTGTCTTTGGGAATTGTGTTAAGTAAGTAGATTTAGTGCTCTTGTCACCGAGAAAAACCTACATGACAAGACAGACAGTTAATCTTTCTTCTTTACTACAGAACCATGTCACTATTCATATGTATCCCTTAACACATTGTAAACCTCAAATATATCCAATAAAATTGATTTAAAAAAAAAAAAAAAAGATCAGCCTGAGCAATGTGAGAACCTGTCTCCACCAAAAATAGAAAAAATTAGCCAGGTATGCCTGCAGCCCCACCTATTTGGAAGGCTGAGGCAGAAGGATTGCTTGAGCCTAGGAGTCTGACGTTACACTGAGATATGATGGTGCCACTGTATTCCAGCTGAGCAACAGAGTGAGAATCAGTATCAAAAAAAAAAAAAGAAAGTGCTATTTCACAAGCAGCAGTTGTTTAAAAAGGAGCAGAAGAGTTTTCAAAGATCAGAAGATCAGGGAAATAGTTTGGGGGTATGACAATAGCAAAAAAGTGAAGAACAAGGGTAAAGTCACTAATCAAATTTTATAGTCCTGAATGGATACATCTAAGTAAAGCAGGAAGAGATGTTCAGGAAAGTACAGAGGCATCAAAGTTCCAATGAGCTAAAACAAGATATTCAATAGGAGCAAAGAAGCGGGAGAGCTGGAAGACAAGTCTATGGAATGAGGGTTGAGTTTCCAAGTTCAACATTTTGACCACTAGAATAGTTTTAGGTGATAATAATATCCAAAGTATTGCTAAAGTAAAGGTCTTTGGAAGCAACCTATAGATTTGTAGATGGTGGCTGGCAAAACGTGATGAAGTGAGTTTTACAAAGGAAAAATAATGTAAGAAGGAAAGTAGAAAATATTCTAATATGGAAGCAGGGAGGCCATAACGTGATGAACTTAGTTCCAAAAATCAGACTGTCAGAGAATAAAAAATAAAAAACAAGGACATAAGGAGATTTGTTTGTCATACAGGGAGTCCTAAAACTGAAAAATTAACTCCAGACTGCCTCCCATTTCAGAGCTATTTTCAATAAATTATGGTGCTTTATATTTTTAAAATAATGTGTTTCTTGATTATAAAAATCAAACTCCTGTAAAACACAACAACATCTGGAGATGGGGTAAATGAGGCACAAAGAGGAGGTCAAAGACAAAAGAAACCATTTTGGTTGTTTTTTTTTTTTTTTTTAGACAGAGTCTCAAGCTGTCGCCCTGGGTAGAGAGTCGTAGCATTACAGCTCAGAGCAACCTCCAATTCCTGGGCTCAAGTGAATCTCCTGCCTCTGCCTCCCAAGTAGCTGGAACTACAGGCGCCCACCACAACGCCCAGCTATTTTTGTTTGAGTTGTAGCCGTCATTGTTGGTTGGCAGGCCCAGGCTGGATTCGAACCCGCCAGCTCAGGTTTACATGTCTGGCGCCTTATCCCGCTGAGCCACAGGCACCGAGCCAAGAAACCATTTTGGGAAAAAGTAGTTCTCTCTACTCCTATTAATAAGTCACTCTCACGTCATTCTTTCTTTTTCCAAATCACAAAAACAGATGTAATAAATCAGATTTTGGTTTTGGCCTTTTCCAAAGTTGTAAGTCACCACTATTATACATACAATTCAGGTAAGCAGAATCTAGAAAAGGACTATGAATTTTATTTTGAAAACCTGCAAATTGTTTGGAATTTTAACAAATTCCACTTTTTCAATTGTACAAAAAGGAGAGTTAAGCAAACAAGATATTGAACACTGCAGTAGATGAGTTGTTTCTAACCAGATGCTACAGAAAAGTAAATAGGGTTAAAGCCAATAAGGTAGTCAAAAGAGTGTTAAAAAATGGGAGAAACATAAAAAAAAAAGTAATAGAAATAGAACCAGGAAAGTAAAACTATGAACAACAAAAAAAGATCAAGAAGATCAGGAAGAGATTTAAAAAGCAATTTCTGCCAGGCACAGTGGGTTGGTTACTCCCATACTCCATAATGAGAGGCTGAGGCAGGAGTTGGAGATAAGCCTGAGTAAGAGCATATCTACTAAAGACCCTGTATCTACTACGAACAGAGAAAATTAGTGGGGTATTGTAGTTGGCACCTGTAGTCCCAGCTACTTGGGAGGCTGAGGCAGGAGTGCTCGAACCCAGGAGTTTGAGGTTGCTGTGAACTAGGCTGATATCATGGCACTCTAGCCTAGGCAATAAAGTGAAACTCTGTCCCAAAATAATAACAATAATTATTATTATAATTTCCTCCTCCCTATAATGCTACCAAGTCAGTCTTTACTATTTTAGTTTTTAAAGCATCATATAATTAACCTGACCTTTTTTTCCTTTTGGGAGTACTGTGCCAAATTTTTACTGTATAGATCAATGTTACTACCACATAATAAATAGTGATACATGTAACACATATGACAGATTTGTATCATAGCTATGGTGAACAGTTTCGTCACCCCTAAACTCTCTCCTTACTTTCCCTTAAAAGTTCTTTTTTTCACAGCGAGGGTCTCACTCTTTTACTCAAGTTCGAGTGCAGCAGCACAATCATAGTTCACTGTAGCCTCAAACTTTTGGGTTCCAGCACTCCTCTTACCTTAGCCTCCTGAGTAGCTGGGATTACAGCCACTGTGCCCCCTTAAAAAGTTCTGGCAATCATGCATCTTGTTCTATACAGCAATCTCTAGTCTTATTATATACTAATCTAATTAAAAATAAGAATTTAGTAAGTTTTATAGGATAAGATAGCCTAATAAAGTGATTCTCTAAAACATTTAGAAGAAAAATATCAAGTATGAAGCATATAAGATATATATATGACTTTAATTTTCTTTAGAATTTTTATTTGGGAAAATAAACTCTCTTTTTAAATACAAAGAATATTTGTTTGGGATTTTACCCATTTTTTCAGTGCTGGGAAGGTTTTTAAATTAATCAAGATGTATAAATTTAATTTGCAATTATAACTTTAAGGCGTTCAAATATAAAATACAAAAAAAAAAGAAAGATTAATTCAAGTGCATCTTTGGTTATCTTGTCAAATACACTTTAATACTTAAGATGCACAGTTATTTCATATACCTCCCACAAAGAATCTATTTCAAGAAGTCACTGAAAAGATTTTTTTAAGTAGTTGAATTAGGTTTTCATACAATGAAATAATAGTTAGCAATAAAAAGGAACAAATTACTGATTCACTTAACTAAATTTTTAGATGAATGCATCTAAAATACACTATGCTAAGTGAAAGAAGTCAGGTACAAATTTAATCTATCATAACAGAAATCAGATCAGTGACTGGCTTGGAGGCTGAGCATAGGAGACTGACAGAAAAAAGCCAGGAGGTAACTTTCCAAGATCATGGAACTGTTTTATATTTCACTGTGGCAATGATTACATACAACTCTTAAAATCCATCATATTATTCACTTAAATGTGTTTATTTTATTACATGAAAATTATACTTGAGTAAAGTTGGTGTTTGGAAAGTTACAAGTACAGAAGCTAATTCTTTTTTAGTCTCAATTAATGTAGATTTACAATAATAATTAAATTTAATTGATTTAAGAACTGATTGATACTAATAACAGTCACTAAATATTTGACATGTGGTACTAAGAGTATTGTTTAAAAAAAAAAACTGTGAAAGACATAAGCCATACACTTAAAAGATACGTTGACTGCAGAAACTTTCTTATTCTCTTACGAATTTTGAGCAAAGGCTAAATAGTAAGTGTTAAGATGTTCTTAATGTTTATAAAAGTCTCATGAGTTACCCACATGATAATCTTTTAAATAGTGCCGCCATCTGGTCTGGTTTGTCAAAGCTGGTCCTCATTTGTGTTAGCACATCAACATTCTCCACCACAAGTTTCTAAAAAAAAAAAAAAGAAAGAATGGAAAGATCCTAGGTCGACACAGATTTCTTTGTGTTATGAGATAAAAGCACGCTTAGAAATTACACTCTGGCAAGTAGGAAACACACAATTCATGAAATCCTAATGCTCTATGCTATATACTTTTGTTCTTGTTTGAATAAAAGAATCTTAAAATTATTCATGTATGATTAGTGTTCTTCAGTTTGTAAATTCAAGAAGGAAGGAGTCCAGAGAAAAGCAACAAAGATCATTATTAGGATCACACTTTATGTTCAGACATAGAACAGTATCAATAATAAAAAGTAGACACCAAAACAATGGGAACTTGCTGAAGTTAAAGCTGGCCAAAGACAGGTCGGAGTCTGTCTTTGGACAACGAGTTCATCACTGGTCATTTACCATCAGAGGGAGAATAATTGATGAGGCATAGTAGTATTTGATGGGGATCACATTATAGCATTTTTTCCCACTTCAAATTATAAAATGGAAGTGTAAAATGGTCTCTTTAAGGGACCACTGAGAAAAGGGAAGAGAAAATGAAAAGATAAAAGTAATGGAAGGATTAAAGAAGAATAGTTATTTGAGAAAAGTATAACTCATTAAAAAATGCTTTTCCTATAAGCATTGGGAAAGTAATTTAGTTTAAAAACTGTAACTAAAGCAAATGTAATTAATTTCATTCTGGCAGAATAAGCATGGATAACAATAAACTGAGATGCTAAAACAATGAGGAAAGAAAGTGGGTAAGACATTCTCTTTGTTGCCAACTGTTACCTGTGCCATCTGCCTTTATAAATAAGTTTACCATTACCACACTTACCAGTTCTTTCATAATTTGAGTGTCATTTACAAATTGCTGATCTCAAAAAAGTTCATTTAAGTCAGAATTTTATTTGGGGGTCTCTATACAAGGTGGCCATACAGATTGTGTGCAATTTAAAAAAGTGTATCGCACACAAACTTTAAGGCCACCCTGTATATATTTCCAGGCTTCATCCCTGGATATTTCTTTTTATTTTTTCCTGATCAACCAACTTTCATTTTATTTTATTATTATTATTTTTTTGTAGACACAGAGTCTCACTTTATCACCCTCAGTAGAATGCCGTGGCCTCACACAGCTCACAACAACCTCCAACTCCTGGGTTTAGGCAATTCTCTTGCCCACCACAACGCCTGGTTATTTTTCTGTTGCAATTTGGCTGGGGCCGGGTTTGAACCTGCCACCCTCAGTATATGGGGCCAGCGCCCTCCCCACTGAGCCATAGGCGCCCCCCCAACCTTTATTTATTTATTTTTTTTTTGGTTGCAGCCGTCATTGTTTGGCGGGCCCGGGCTGGATTCGAACCCACATCTCAGGTGTACGTGGCTGGCGCCTTACCCCGTTGAGCCACAGGCGCCAAGCCCCCAACCTTTATTTTTAATTAGCCAAGTGTATACTGACCTTTATTGGGACAGAATGGAAGATATCAAAGGAAAAAGAGACAAGATCCTTAGCCTAAAAAAATTAAGATCAACCTGATACACACTGCACAATAAGACTTAAAGATATTTGCTGGGTAGCATTTGAGTAATGCAAGACAGCACAGAATAGTAAATCCACACAAGGGGGTGCCATAAGCAACTATGACAGGGAGTGAAGGAGAACAACTGGGAGATAAATCCTGGAAGGTAGAAAAGCATCAGACATGTGTTCTCATCCCCCAGATACCAGTGGCTTCTTATGGCCCTTGAGCAATTGAGCTCCACCTCTATAAACTTCAGTTTGCTCAGCTCTAAAACAGAAGGTGAGGATTAAGTGAGACTCTAAGGTCTTCCAATTATAACAAAACATGATTCTAAAAACAAATGCAAAAAACTAGGGAAGGTGAGGATATTACAGAAAAGAGAAAGTACAAGCACAAAGTTAGAGGGAGGAAAAATTATTTGTTTGTGCATGGACAAGGTGTAATGTCGGGAAGCACACAAGCCTGTTTAACTATTCTAAAGGTTCTAATGACAATAACCTTAGAAATTGGTGAAACACAGTCCTAAGCCTAACCTGGGTTCACAAAGGAGAAAGAGATAAAGCAAGTCAGAGTTGGACTTCTCTTCATGCGCCCCACCTCACTCCATTTTTTATGTTTTCAGGGAACATTATTACAACCCCTTCCCCAAACCCTCACCCCAAATACAGTAAGAAGAGGGTGCGGATCAGACACTTTCTCTTTAGGCTTGCGCAAGCAGCTAAAAAGATGCTGGTCAATCCAATCAGCTTCAGTAGGCCTGGCACAGAGGGCAGATGTCTCTCCAAGAAGGTTGTAGTGATGGGTCACACAGGGACATCCACTGATTCTGGCTGCCAGATTTCATCCTTTGGAATCTTCCCCACAGCATGCAGGACCTCTCAGGCTGCTCTCTGCCCAGCCTCCACAGCTCCCTCCATGTAGCCACTCCAGTGTGTGGCAGTCTCAGCACCGCAAAATAAATCCCGCCCACTGGTTGGCCTAGTACCCTTCCTTATTGAGTCATGATCCCAGGGGGAAAGTAAGTGGTACGACAGCCCCTGGAGTACTGCTCCTCACACCAGTTCTTCTCTTCCTAAGGTGACGGTTTCAGAGCTTCTTGGGATCCTAGAACTTTTGCATAGAGCTCACAAAGTTTCTTCA
Source organism: Arctocebus calabarensis (assembly GCA_963573935.1). Classification (NCBI taxonomy): domain Eukaryota; kingdom Metazoa; phylum Chordata; class Mammalia; order Primates; family Lorisidae; genus Arctocebus; species Arctocebus calabarensis. The sequence continues at coordinate 8,205 of CAUYON010031196.1, forward strand.
TCCTTTCTTCTTTGGTAAGATGCGCCAGCTTTCTGGGTTTATGGGCAAGGATAAATCCCATTATTGCAGCCTAGCTGCTATCAGGTTTGGTATCACCCAATGTGTAGGAAATTGGAGCTTTCTCCCCTTCAATAATCATGGTTCCACAGTAATCCTTTTTCCTCTAAAAAGGCTCATCGTAGTAAACTATACACTTGATGACAGAACCCAGAGGCACACGAGTGATCAGCTGGTTCCTCTCACTGGCAGAGGGGATTGAAGTGAATCTTCATTCCCAGAGTAGGAGGAACAGCACAAGTCACCTATTTAGCCTCACACGTCTCATGGTTTAGGGTCTTCGCAGACGTTTTCTCCTGACTGGTCAATGTAGATCACAGGGCTCTCCAGCTTCACTCTGTCCCCAAGAAGGTTCATTATCTGCTTGCTCACTTGACCAAATCCACCCACAAATTTCCTCTCCTTTTTTCCCCCTAGAGTGCAGGTGGGGTGAGATTCCTAACCAGGGAGAAATCCACCCATCCCTGGATATTTCAATTAAGCACACCTGGGTGGGAAGTTGTAGTGAGCACATAATTTAAGTGCTATGGTGGTTTTGTTACAAAGGGAAGTTGCTAAGAATTAAGAGGAATATGAAAAACTATACAGAAAATCTATAAAAATCATTTTCCCTCAAATACTAATATGAATTTTGTTTAGGTCACTTGATGATATATCTTCAGTTTATTTCTCATTATGCTTCTAATTACATGTTCAGCTGCAGTCACATTTATTTGCCTTATTTAACTTCTATAGTTTTGATTAGACTTCTGCTATCTGGGCCAATTTAAAACCCTCTCAACCTAACAGTTGATTCAATACATGCTCAAATTCTATGCCAATCCTGATAGTGCTAGGCACTTTGTTTTTGTTTTTCTTTTTTTATTGTTTGGGATTCATCAAGGGTACAAAGAATTAGGTTACACTGATTGCAATTATTATGTAAAGTCCCTCTTGTAATTGTGCCCCACCCCCAAGAGGTGTGTTATACACTGTGACCCCAATCCCCCTCCTTCCTTCCCTCTCCCTGATCCCTCATTCCCCTACCACACTCCTTGTATCAGTTCATCTACTGCCTTCATATTAGAATTAAGTACATTGGGTCTTGCTTCTCCATTCTTGTGATACTTTACTAAGAATAATGTGTTCCACCTCCATCCAGGTTAATACAAAAAATGTAAAGTCTCCAATTTTTTTCATGGTTGAATAGCATTCCATGGTATACATCTACCACAGCCTTTTAATCCATTCCTGGGTTGGTGGGCAATGCTCACACACTTTGAACACAGTATCACACGTTAATGACTCAGAGACTCCACTGAATTTAACATACACCCTGTTTCATGTGTGCCATTAAGAAAAAAAAAACTCTGCCTATACTATAAGACACATAACCATTTCAAAAGTATTAATATGGGAAAAAGATGTCTTAGAAACTAAATTATGGTGTGTATATATATACATATACACATACTTTTTTTTTTTTTTTTTTGAGACAGAGTCTCACTCTGTTGCCTAGTACAATACTATGGCATCCTTTTAGCTCACAACAACCTCAGACTCCTGAGTTCAAGTGATTCTCCTGCCTCGCCTCTCTAGTTGCTGGGACTACAGGCACCTGCCACGATGCCTAGCTACATGGCATATATTTATTGGAGGTAAATTCCAATTTTACAGCTGAGGCTCAAAGAAATGGATAACTTGCTCAAAATTACAAAGATATTAAATAGTGGAATTTGGAATTTCTTTTTTTTTTTTGAGACAGAGCCTCAAGCTGTCATCCTGGATAGAGTCCTGTGGCATCACAGCTCACAGCAACCTCCAATTCCTGGGCTCAAGTGAGTCTTCTGCCTCTGCCTCCCAAGTAGCTGGGATTACAGGCACCCGCCACAATGCCCGGCCATTTTTTGGTTGCAGCCGTCATTGTTGTTTGGCGGGCCCAGGCTGGATTCCAACCCGCCAGCTCAGGTGTACGTGGCTGGCGCCTTAGCCCGTTGAGCCACAGGCGCCGAGCCGGAATTTGGAATTTCAATTTAGATGTGTCTGAATTAAAAATCTATGTTCTTAATCCCTAAAAAAATAGTTCTCAATCTTTAGTGTGCATCAAAATGCTCTTAGAGGACTTATTAAAACATAGTTAGGTCTCAGTCCCAGAGTTTCTTATTTAGCAGGTCTGAGGTAGAGCTCCCCCCCAATCTGCATTTCTAACAAGTTCTAAGGTAATGCTGCTACTGCTGGTCAGGGACCCATACTCTGAGAACTATTACCCTAAAGTATTTGTTGGCTTATTATTCTTTTTTAAAAAAGTTAAAGACGTCTTTTCGTGAAAGTTTAGTTTGTATGCTTAATTTTTTTTCATTTTTCCCTCTCTTGTATCCTAGAACAAGGTTCTCTATAGTCAAAGCCATATATTAATCTTGCTGACAAATAAAATGATAGCTAGCAATAATAGGAATTACCAATAAAAATGGTTTAAATCAAACAAATTGAGACAAATCACATGAAATAAATTAGGAATATTTTTTCAAATGTTTTTATCTACTTAGTATTCTGCTAAAAAAGAAAATGTTAAAATTCTTGCTATAATTCATATTTAAATTTCCTATTTCACTAAAAAAAAAAGTCCTCTGGTCCCCATGAGGAACTAGAAAAAATGATCTGTAAAAATGCCAAAACAATTCTTTTGCACGACTAGAAGGACACGACTCCAAATTAAACACCCACCCAAGAATTAGTAGGAAAGAAGCTGTTTGTTTTCTCCTCCGGAAAGGAAGAAATATGTTTCCACAAGTACACATACATAACTGTTAACTAAGTCTGACATAAGATTTATTCACAACCATCAAATATAAAGAAGGTCTGCTTTTTCAACTTGGCACACAAATTACTCTTTGAAAAAAACAAAAAAGGCCCTCAGCTAAAACAGGAACTAATTAAGATCACCTTTAAGACAAAAATAAAAAGACACAGACATGTGATATTTATTTATTCAATAGCTTGTCATTATAGATTAAATATTTAGAAAGTAGAAATAAAAGCAAAGAAGTTTAAGAATGATTTTAAAATATCACCCCCACCCCCTCAACCACCCTCCCCAAAACCCTACTGTGTACACTAATTTGAAAAACACTAAAATACTAACTACTGGAGCCATCACAGTGCTCTGCTGGGGAGGATCCTCTGCAGGGGAGGGTGTGAGCTATAAGCTTTTCAGAGGGATATTTGGCTATTTTTTTTTTTTTTAAAGTTGCTATTCATATATTTTTAATCTACTTTTGGAAATTTTTTCTATAAAAATGTTCAACCAAGTATGCAAACAATGTAGAAGTGCTGGTTAAATGTAGAGAATTTTATTCATGTATCTAAAACTGTTCCTTTCAGAAACCCACATAAGAGGAAAAGAGTAAGAAAGGAATAAACCTACACAAAGCAAAAAAAGGAAACAACGTAAGAAACAAGACCAAATGATAGATGTCAACAAATGTTTGGAAGGCAAAAAATGGAGCAAAAAATAAACGTGAGAAATTGATTTGCAAGTTCCCTTAGAGAAAATACAATGCAGAAGCAAGTTAAATTTATGCCCCAAGAGGCAGATAAGGGAACAAAAATTAAAGTCAATGGCTTAGGAAGTCTTGAAGCTGAAAACAAAAGGATCAATACATCTTTAGGGGGAGTAGTTACACTCTAACTTCCTGCCACCTTAGGAAGCTACGGAAGGTGCTCTAAATGCACGTACAGAGAAAGTAGAGACAGAGACACAAGTCACGCCAACTAGTTAGTTGTATGACCACTCTCTCCTCATCTCCAACAGATTTCCATTCTCCAGCTGAAGGTCACTGTGTTTGAGAATTACTTGCAGAAATTATTTGAAACCTAGGATGAGGACACCTCTCTCCAGAGAGAATCTGTGACAGCTTCTGACAAGTACCTTGGGGGATCTACTAACAGAACTACCTTAACCCAGACTCAAGATGTGAGATTCTATAGACTAAGCAAGCAAGACAAACAGGACCATAAATGCTGACAAAGGGTAAAATTATTTTCAGTTCATCCCTAATCTTTTTTTTTTTTTTTTTGGAGACAGAGCCTCAAGCTGTCACCCTGGGTAGAGTACTGTGGCATCACAGCTCACAGCAACCTCCAACTCCTGGGCTCAAGCGATTCACCTTGCCTCTGCCTCCCAAGTAGCTGGGACTATAGGCTTCCACCACAACGATCGGCTGTTTTTTTTTTTTTTTGGTTGCAGCCATCATTGTTGTTTGGCGGGCCCAGGTTGGATTTGAACCTGCCAGCTCAGGTGTATGTGGCTGGCGCCTCAGCCACTTGAGCCACAGGCGCCGAGCCAGTTCACCCTAATCTTGACAGTATAGTCCTTCAGGTTGGATATAAAAAGGACTGAAGAAGAATTAAGCAGACTTCTTATTTCCTACTTTGAGCAGGTTATGACTCTTGATCACTGCCCTGCTTGCCCCACAAGACCATCAGAAGACACAGTTCAATTTTAAAAATGTATTACTTCTGCCTCGGTGCCTGTCGCTCAACGGGCTAGGGCACCAGCCACGTACACCTGAGCTGGCGGGTTCGAATCCAGCCTGGGCCCGCCAAACAACAATGACGGCTGCAACCAAAAAATGGCTGGGCGTTGTGGCAGGTGCCTGTAGTCCTAGCTACTTGGGAGGCGGAGGCAGGAGATTCACTTGAGCCCAAGAATTGGGAGGTTGCTGTGAGCTGTGATGCCACAGCACTACTCTATCCAGGGTGACAGCTTGAGGCTCCGTCTCAAAAAAAAAAAAAAAAAAAATGTATTACTTCTGAGAAAGTAAATATCCTTAGGTCAAAAGTGGCTTACAATGCTAGGCTTAAGTCTCTTGAATTCCCAGATTCTCTTTCACATTAGGCTAGAAATACCTCACTACCTGTCTATTTTTTAGCTCTCCAGCTTTTAAGTTGACCTTAGGAGAAAAGATGGTCTGAATTACTTAGCTTATAGGTTCTTATTTTTCTATAACTTAAAAAATTAAGTTATTCCACAGAAAATAATTGTATAGGACACTAAAAAACAAAACAATTAGAGCCATCACTAACAGAAGGAGTAATTCTAGAGATTTATCTCAATGATAGACTAGTATACAACATACTGAACTTGCCTGTATGAAAATCATCATATTATGATCTAGAGGATTTCTTCTGTAATAAAATACAAGAATACATAAAGAAGTATGCTTCAGTATGCCAAGGCTGAAATGAATAACACCTTCTGCTGTTCTGAACAATATGCAAGCAGTTGAATCCAAAGCAATCTGGATCACATCTTGGGGTTAAGTGACTAGGATCACTCACACCTGTAATCCTAGCACTCTGGGAGGCCAAGGTGGGTGGATATCTTGAGCTCATATGTTCGAAACCAGCCTAAGCAAAAGTAAGATCTCCTTCTCTACTAAAAAAAAAAGAAAAGAAAAGAAAAGAAAAAGTTGAGCCCAAGCATTGGAGGTTGCTATGAGCTATGATGCCACGACACTCTATCCAGGGTGACAGCTTGAGACTTTGTCTCAAAAAAAAAAAAAGAGGGTCCTCAAACAAAATCATTGTAAAGCACTGTGCAATGCCAGAGAATTAAATCCTTAGATCTTTGTTTTAAAGAACCCAAGATGATGAAAACACAATACTAGAAATATAAAGATTTCATATGAAGCCTTTTGAAAAATATAATATTTAAACAATTCAAGATTCAGTGTTTGACAAGTAAAAATAGAAATACCAAAACATAATCAGGATTTTTAAGAAGTCTTCCTACAACTAACATTAAATCAATAATAAAATGTGCGAATTACTATGAAGATAAAGACTCTAATAAAAGTTTCAGAGAAAAACATTTTAGAATTTTGAAACCATCTGGTTTTAGGACATACTGTTTTTAATGAGAAACCCAGGCCAATTAATACCCATATACATTAAATTTATCCTCTTACACAAAAAGTTTGTTGTATCTAGGTTTTTCATTTGGGTTTAATATCAAATATTTAAAAAAGAATACAGGTAAGAAATAATACTCTTGAGTCAGTGAATTCAACAGCATCTAAAAAGTCAACATTATTTGTACTATCTTCATATCAATTTTAAATCAAATTTTAATAATATCTAACAAGTAGAGAATATAGTCACTCCAAGATGTAAAAGAGAAATGTTAAAACATTAACACTTAGGGACAGGGCTGTAATAGTAAGTTTGTAAAACAACTATTAACAGAGTAAGCTAACATCTGTACTTAAAAAGTACCGAAATAATGAACAATATAAACTTTACTAAAAATAACTATAGGGCGGCGCCTGTGGCTCAAAGGAGTAGGGCACCGGCCTCATATACCGGAGATGGAGGGTTCAAACCCAGCCGTGGCCAAAAAAAAAACCCACAAAAAAAAAATAAATAAATAAAATAAAAATAACTATAAAGCAAATATTTAGGTCTAAAAATAACTGTAAAAAATAGAAGATGTAGAAAGCTATGGTTTAAGGGTAATACAGTGAATAAAACAAAAGAAAATTTATCTGATTGCAAATTGATATGAAATAGTATGGCATAGCTCCCTAAAATTTTAAAGCTATGTTAAAGCATATTAGTAAGTATAGTACCCAGAACAAATATGTGCACTCTCACTAATCAGACCTCTAGCTGAAACTCATTCTCAGCTTAGTTACTATTCTCTAAGAATAACACCAAAAAGAATTTGTATAGAGAAAAGATTAATGATGGCAAAGTAACTCTTTCATATTTCACATGAAGAGAAACAATACATGACAATATGTGAAGGTGAGCTTGTCAAAAGTAGTCTCTAGTTCTCAGTAATCAAAAATTATTACTTAGATATTGTTTCAACATAAACTAGAGATACGTAGTAATTGATGATACTGCCTCATTTTCAAAAAGACAATGATATGCCTATAAAAGGCTGCATGTGTTCCTGCATCACACAGAAGTGAGTTATGTTACTGCTGTAATCCCTCTCAGTTCCACAGGCAGTGCATCATGGACTAGTAGGAGTTCTGGAATTAGAAAATGTGCATGGGTTTAAATTTTGGTTTCATGTGAATTTTGGTAACCATGTGAGCCTGGACAATTTATTTAATTCTTGGCTTTAATTTTCTAATCTGTAAAATAGGAAACACAGCTGCTTTAAGGATTTAAAAGTTAATATTTATAAAGAGGTTAGAGAACTTATGGAACCAAGAGTCAAGAAAGTTGGTTATTTTTATCTTTGTATCCAACAAATATGTAGTAAGTGCTTACTTTGTGTTGGTAAGCTAATACAGGGTGGGCATAAAGTTTGTGTGGAATTTATAGCAAATACTCTCAAAGAGTATTTGAGATGACATATGTAACAGCAAGTAGGCCAGCCAGGCTTCAAGAATAAAGGTGGCACGAAAAAATAGAAGACCAGATACTTACAGCATTATTAAAGACATGTCTCAACTCTCTTAGAAATAAATTTGGAAAGATCCAAAGTAGGCTAGTATTTTTTATATTATTGCACCATGATACTCAGGTCCATCAACTAAAATAGCAAAGAAACACTAAAAATACTGACAATTCCAGACATGCCTATTTATTCAGTCTGACATAAAAAAGTTGGCAAGGGTGAAATTACTGAGCTGTGATTCTTCTGTTATCTCATACAAAGAAGAATATAAGAAAAGAAACTGAAGATGAGACATTTGCTACCTGAGGACAGTAGGACAGAAAAAGGATCATTTACTTATAGGAGAATGAGTCTAATAAATACGAATTGCTTATAGAGAATTTAAATTAGCATTTCACTGTTTGTATATTTAAAACCATATAAAGTACACAACTTATGTATTTAAAAACCATAAAATACCTAAAAGTTGATATTAATATAAGAATTCTAGAATAGTCTAAAAAATAACAATGAGGATAATGATATGACGAATACCAAAATAACATTTATTCAGTGTTTTGTGTCAGACACTATGGCAAGTACCTAAAAGTGTGGTGTGAATGCTCTCATTTAATTCCCTCAAAGTAAAAGCTTAGTGATTTTAAACATTTGCTTAAAATCAAACAAGCCACAGTACTGAAATTTACGCGAGCCTAACTTAAAAGCTTGTGTTCTTAACTATCAGGTAATATCTCCTTTCTTTTTTAAATGTTTAAATATACTAAGTAAGCTTTTAGTTACACTGACCCTTGCTATTTATTTTACTCATGCAGCAAAATTTACTATGATTATTTAATATTTAAATTAAATAGAATATTATTAAGCCTGTAGGAATTAATTTATTCTATAATTTTCAGTAAATCAGGTTACCACATTTAAAATTCCAAGTGCTACACTGGAAATGCACACTATTTATAGTATCATAAACTATTTTCTTAAGAAATTTAAATGCCAAGAACAAAAACCACCAAAAAGTTACACACAAAAAAAGCTACATTTCAAAATATGCCTTTTCTAATTCAATTCTTAAGTTCAAAAGTTTCAGTGGCCTGAGCTCAAATTCTTTCAAAAACTATATAGTTATTATTTACACAGACTCATTCGATATTAATTCCCTTAGAAATATCACTGAGATATTTCTAAACAGCTAAAAATAAAGAAGTTATTTAAAATGTTGTTGCTTCAGTTCCTTTATGTATCTTTAATGGAATATTAAGCATTCTAAAGACATTTTTCATCCAGCTTGAAGAGCATAAGGTAATTTAAAAGACTGCTTAATAAAAAGAACGAATAATAAGCCTAATGTTTGTATCATAATCTGTAGAAAGTAACACATTCAAACTACAAGTGTGAACACATTTTGAATTCTGGAATTTTGAACCTGGTATTTCAAAGAGAAGTCTCATGTTATAATAGAATGAAGGCCTGATCAAAAGTTGAAAATCTGAGTTCAGTGCCCTTTAGCAAGTCAATTTGCCTCTTTAGGCTTTTCGTTTTCTCACCTATGAAACAGAACTAATCTAAGATGCCATCAAAAAGCCCTGCTTTTTATGTAAATACTTTTATATAAATACTTTTCTATCAGCTTAAAATAACATTCTAGCATTGTTGTTCAAAACCTGAAATTTGTTTCAGGAATTAATGTTTAAAAACTAAAATTGATACAGATTATTTTACCTTAAGTTCAGCAACTTGTGATGAAATATGCCACATAAGGCTTTCACTTAGGAACTTCATACCATACGGGCCTAGTAGTTCTGATAGTGACCTCATTTCTGAAAGAAAATATAATTAATTTTATACTTTTCACAGAGCAAATACTTTAAGAAAGTGACATTAATTGGTAATTAATAGAACATACTATCATAACAAATTATGGTATAACGTACCATTATAGAAATAAATTATTAATGCAAAATCCTGAGAAAGGCCTCTGGAATAAAAATGCAGAAGTACTTCTAAGATGCAACATGCAAAACCAAAAGAGTCACGATATCAGCCAAAGATTCAAGTTTTCTTCATTCTCTAAACAATGTTAAAGAAGTATTCACCTGATATGTCAGAATATTCCTCTGCATTGAATGTTAATTCATTTTCTGTGGGTAAGTTCACAAATGCTTTCATTGCAGGAAAATAAGCTATGTGGCCATTGCTAACTTGTCTTAATAAAGTTTCCAAATACCTAAGGAGAAAAGGAAATTTGTAGCCAGGAGAAATTATTTAATTCAAAATTTATTATGGTATACATTCTGCATGTAATTTTAACTTGACTAGTAACATGAATGAGCATGTATCCACAAAAAATTAGTTCTCCTAAGTAATTCCCCACAAAGAAACTTTCTACTTTCCAAATTACTAAATATGTTCCTTACCAGTTTGTATACAGACTTGTAATGGTTGGCTCTCCATGACTGTCTAAATGTTGTGTTTGTTGAAGAAGAACATTATTAAATACTCTTGTAATATCAATCTGCACATAATTTTCTATTGACTGTAGTACGGTCATGTATGCTCTGACACTTGTTAGAAGCTCTGATGGTTTTGCGATTTCCTGCGTGGTTTGATTATACATAGTCATCCCAACAATTGACCTATGGGTTGGAAGAAGGTGCGTAAGAAAAGAACTCTGACTTCCCCATTATGTAAATAAACCGTTCAACCTATTGTTATCTAATAGTAAATAACTAATAACATTAACTCAATAATTTGTTACAAAGGCATAAAATTACTACTGTCTTTATCTTTCTAAGAAATAACCTAAAAAAAAAAAAAGAATACCTACAAACTACAAAGAAACGGGAATGCAAACAATAAAAAACATTCTATGAAGCAAAAATGATTAAAACAGAAAGAAGATTTTAAAAATTACTTTTAACACTGTTTGTAGCAAAGACAATGAACTATTTAGTCCTCAGATTGAATTTATTTGGCATTGTTATGTGCCAGGAGTTTTTTAGGCTTTACATAAATTACCTATAATACTCACATTTAATAGACATACTATGTAGTTATTATCACTATCATTTCACAAATGTAAAAAAACTAAGGCTCAGGACTGGTGTAAATCGATTATGTTTCTTTGTTTGGATGTGGTATGTCTAGGCTTTTGTAAAAAACTAAGGCTTAGGACTGGAGTAAATTGATTATGTTTCTTTGTTTGGATGTGGTATGTCTAGGCTGTGATCCCAAGTCTGCCTAATTTAGTGCTGCCTCTCAACAAAGTGCTTGACAATTAAAGAAAACAAGGCAACAAACAAACAACTTTATTCTTTAATCATTCACACCACATAAAACAGTCCTGATTACCCCAAGAAAACACAAATTTTGAAAATAGTTCCTTAATGCTTTTACCACATCAGTTACTCCTATTTCACTTTCTTTAAAACTCCCTGAGCATTAGATTTAGGAAGATCTTAGACTTGTATCTGTAAGAATGGATCCTTAAAAACAAGAGACAAATCCTATCATTAGAAAAGGCCCAGAAGAGCCAACTCAAAAAGAAAACTGCTGTCCTTGTGTATATCCCCTAAGACTGTGCTCAAGTGATCAGCAAAAGTAAAGCCACTAATACTCAACAAGCAATTTGTCCTAGTATAAAAATCTTTCCCAGGTAAACAAGTTGTTCCCCTTGCTCTGATCCTCGTCAATAAGTAGATGTTTAGTTAAAAGAACATTTTCTTCTCCCAAGAGTTAAAAAGCCAGACTGTTTACTGAAGGAAAACAAGGGAGCTATAAACTGAACCCTACATTCTATCAATATCAATCTCCCGCCCCTAGGCCTGTATGGTATTTATTGACAGAAATAAATACCAAAGGACATAATGTTTCTATTTAGTTTAAATGCTAAAACCAGGTCAGCATGGTTACTCAGGCCTATAATTCTAGCACTTTGGAAGGACAAAGCAGAAGGATCACTTGAGACTAGGAGATTAACACCAGCCTGAGCAATTTAGTAAGACCACGTCTTTACAAAAAAGAAAAAAAAAAAAAATTAGCCGGTGGGTCTGGTGCCATGCACTTGTAGTCCCAGCTACTGGGGAGGCTGAGGCAGGAGGATTGTTTGAGCCCAAAAGTGCAGTGATAATGTCACTGCATTCTAGCCCAGGCAATAGAGCAAGGTCCTATCTCAAAAAATAAATAAATACATATAATGAACATTAAGGCACTGTATGTTTATAGATGCCAACCTTACTAAGAGAGTGAAGATGGTCTTTATGCATCACCAGCCTCTTTGCAATTCAACTGATGATTTAACATTCAATTTAATATTGTTCTATTTATTTACTGTCCTATTTTATTCCTTAATTCTTACAGTGTTATCTCACCAACTATACTTCTAAGCTCTATGCTATTTCAATGCTATTTTAATACATTCACATTTTCTTTAAAAAATACATGTGTGACTTTAGAAAAAAGTTGAAGCAACATTTATAAAATGAAAGGTTTCTTATCACATGTACTGTCACTTTAAGAAGTTCATATATATAATTTACACAGTTCTAAGTAGAATGAAGACCTCAAATATCTAGAATTCTACTGGCTTATTTAGCATCATGCATTTGAATTCAGAAAAGATGTAAGACATCACGTAGTCATGAGGTTTTCAAATATTTGACTGTGACCTACTGCAAGACATGTTCCGTACTCCCACTCAGTAAACATACACATATTCATAACTGACAAGTTTCATGCACCAATATTTATACTTACTGCATACAATGCAGTGTTTTTCTATTTCTTCTTTATTTCCCCCCCCTTCTTTCTTTAAATGTTAAATACAACCTAAAAAAACTCATTTTATAACCTTCTTAGGTTACCACCTTCAATCTGAAATACACTGACCTGCTAGACTAATCTTCTTATTTTGAATATAAGAAAACTAAGACTCATAAAGATGACCTACCTTGTACAGTGTTACTGGTTAATAACAACAAGTATAGGAAAAGAATCTGGGCAATATAAGTAATTCTCAGTTCCCTATTCTTTATATTTTCTAGTTCATTATTCTTAATACTCAATACCAGTTTTGCCAAGGCTTTTCCTTACAAAAGAAAACACAACAAAGGTATCAGTAATTACTCTAACAAACTCATTAACTCAGTCAACAAACGAAAAGAGTTTATAGTCTCTTACTTAGAAAGATGAACTGGCTTGTACAGTGTTACTGGTTAATAACAAGTACAGGAAAAGAATTGGGGCAATACAGATAATTCTCATTCCCTATTCTTTATATTTTCCAGTTCATTATTCTCAATACTGTATCAGTTTTGCCAAGGCTTTTCCCTATAGAGGAAAACACTACAAAGATATACTCTAACAAACTCATTAACTCAATCAACAAACAAAAAGTTTATATTCTCTCTTACTTAGTAAAGCGGATTTCCAGATGAGAAGTCAAATATTCTCGTGGGGTAAAGGTATGTTCCCATACCACCATGTTTGGTACATAATTTATAGAGAAACATAATTCAGAAAGTGCAGTGTGCAATTTATCAAGGCTGAAAAACAATTAATAAACTGTAAATAAAACATTCACCATTTAATCATAGGCAATACAAAATCAGTTTTATGAACATATCAGGTTTCATTTGGAGATAGTAATTACAGGATTTTATTATTTTTCTCTCCTAAACTTACAAAGTTCGAAATCTTTAAGGGTATAACATTTGAGAACAATTCTCTAAAAGATACCATCATTCCCTTTTACATTTAAATTGTAATGACTACAATGACTTAATATACAATAGAAAGGGCTTATTCCGTTCGGCACCTGTGGCTCAATGGGCTAAGGCACCAGCCACGTACACCTAAGCTGGCGGGTTTGAATCCAGCCCAGGCCTGCCAAGGAACAATGACGGCTGCAAACCAAAAATGGCGGGCGTTGTGGAGGGCGCCTGTAGTCCCAGCTACTTAGGAGGCAGAGGCAGGAGACTCACTTGAGCCCAGGAATTGGAGGTTGCTGTGAGCTGGTAATGCCATAGCACTCTATCCAGGGTGACAGCTTGAGGTTCTGTCTCCAAAAAAAAGAAAGGGCTTATTCTGTATTCATAAGTGACAGTTATCTCCAATTCCTGCTATCCTTTCTCTTATAAGAGAAGGAAAAATGTAGGCTCGGCGCCTGTGGCTCAGTGGGCTAAGGCGCCAGCCATGTACCCCTGAGGTAGTGGTTTCAAATCCAGCCTGGGCCTTCCAAACAACAATGACGGCTGCAACCAAAAATGGACGGGCATTGTGGAGGGTGCCTGTAGTCCTAGCTACTTGGGAGGCAGAGGCAAGAGACTCGCTTGAGCCCAGGAATTGGAGGTTGCTGTGAGCTGTGATGCCACAGCACTCCATTCAGGGTGGCAGCTTGAGGTTCTGTCTCAAAAACAAAAGAGAAGGAAAAATGTGTAGAAAAGGCAAATGCTTGATCAACATAAAAGGGAAGAAAGTAGGAAATTTACTTTAAACAAAAAATATTTACCCAATTATTGCTCACCTCTACCTTTCCTCCAAACAACAAGCAAGTAGCCCTGAATGTTACCTGGTTCTGACATTTCTGTTTTAAAATAATGGTATCTAGTAGGCTCTAATATATTACAAATCTCCTAAAATCAAGTTTCAGATACCTGATTTTAAATAAATTGAAAGTTATAGATTGTTATAATGTACCCTACAAAATTTGTTAGCCTTCAGTATTCAATATGTAAAGCATCATCTAAATATATAGGGTGGCCATAAAGTTCATGTGCACACATGGACTTTATGGCCACCCTATATTTTCTTCTAAAAGCAAAAATCTCTATTTTAAAGATCAAATACACACTAACAAGCTAACGAAGCTCAGAAAGATTTTTTTAAATGGTTGGAAAATGAAGAATACAGAATACCATTTTCTCAGTATTAATGCCATAGAAAAAATTTTTAAAACCTTTTACTTAAAACAAAAAGATACAATAAAGGTGGATGGCTTACTTGGTCACTACCAGCCTGTTTTTCCTCATGCTCTCAACACCTGGTTTCTCCCTTTCAGGTTCCCCTTTCTTACCAGTCTGCTTTTTTGACTTCTTATTCACTGCTTGACTGATGGTTTTGGCACAATGCTTGGGAAGCAACTAAATTTAGGAAAGAATGAAATCTTAACATTAACACCAATTACTATGAAAACATCATAACTATTCAAGCGAACCTTAGCTGAATCCAGACTATGAAGCAAATTATCGTGCTAGTACTAAAGGACAGAGATATGCATGTGTAAGATATACAGTTTACTTGGCTATCTCCGGTAGTCCACAAGGCTTGGTGGAAAACAGAAACAGGTAAATCTTGTGTGAGGAAACACTTCATAGAGGAAATTATATCAAGGCTTACTTAAATAAGTAAGTAAAACAAAATAAGTAAAAACATAGTAGGCAAGCAATAAATAAAAAAATTTTACCAGAACGACTAAATGGCTTATGAAAACAAACTATGTAGAGATACAGTGTGTTGAGGGTCTATTGAGAACTACTTCTGGTGGAGTGTAAAATGCAAGGTAAAACAGAGAGGTTTTAGCTATTAGGAAGGACCTGAATGCCAAGCTAGAGGCTGGATTTTAAACTGCAAGCAAACCAAAAGACAGGGACGATTTTTAAAAACAGTATGAGCAGATATTTCCTAATGCTAACTCTGACACTGGCAGAAAACAATGAAACAAGAAAAATGATAACACGGACAACTAGATAACAGAACTGCTAGGAATTATTCAGATGAGACAGGAAAAGGGATCTGAAATAAGGCAAGTGTAATAAAAATTAAGAAAAATGACCGGATTTGAGAAAGATGTTTTATACAAAATCGTGTGACAGAGATTCAGAAATCAAAGATAAGACAAAGATTTCTATCTAACACGCTGCTAATATCACTGACTATAAAAACAATTTAGGGAAATAATTCACTTAGATTGACAAGTAACACAGCAAGCAAATAAGGAATGAGAAAGAACATTTTAGGCAGAAGGAGCGCTGCACTGTACAATACAGTTGCCGCAAACCACACAACTGCCTACTGAGCATGTGAAATATACGCCTAGTGTAAACTTACTTGTGTTGTCAGTATAAGGTACACATATACCAGATTCCAAGGATTCAGTATAAAAAAATGTACAATATTTCATTACTAATATGATTGCATGTAGAGATACTAAAATTTTTGGATACAGGGGGTTAAATCATTGTTTCTTTTTATGTTTATCATGGCTACTAGAAAATTTTATTTATTTATTTACTTTTATTTTCATTTGTTTTATTTCTTAAGACACAGTCTTACTCTGCTGCCCAGGCTATAGTGCCACATCATTGGCCAAGCTCAGACACTCCTGGGTTTAAGGGAGGAGTATTAAACCTCCTGCCTCAGTCTCTTGAGGAGCTGGGACTATAAGTGCCTTCTACAACGCCCAGCTAATTTGTCTATTTTTTAGTGGAGATGGGTCTGGCTCTTGCTCAGGCTGGTCTTGAACTCCTGAGCTCAAGTGATCCTCCCACCTCAGCCTCTCAGAGTGCTAGGATTACAGGCATGAGTTACCATGCCCAGCTAGAAAATTTTAAATTACGTATTTGGCTTGTATAAGATTTCAATTGGACAGTACTGAGCCAGAGAAAGCAATTTAGTCATTATACACATAGGAGTAGACTGTATTTTGAAAATTAAATGAAAAATTATATCACATTTATAACAAAGAAGTTCTTTTTAAAACAAAAAGAAAATTTCTCAGGAAATCTGTAACTACATATGTGTATTACAGAGAGCAGAATGTTGGAGCTCTATTAACTCCTGACATAAAATCAGAGAAAGCAGAGCACAAAACCAAAAAAAAAAATTTTTTTTTCTATAAAATCAAGTTTCAAAGTATCTCCGCAATCCTCAAAATACAAATGGATGGTAACATGACTTATGATGTGTCTGGGAAAGCAAAGAGGCAACAATAGGGCACCTGAGACCCTGAGAAAAAGGAATCCTAACAGCCTCTAGGTATTCACTCTAAAGCATAGTGACTAATTTGCAGATGAATGCAAGAGGCCTGCAGTAAAGTTTGATGGGGCTGGAGCAGTTTAGGCCTGTTAATTGTCAAGTGATGGGCCAGAGTCCTTTCTAGGTCAGTGCCCTATAGCTAGGGAGAAATCAAAATCTAACAGTTAGGAATGGGATCAAAATTAAGCAAGATAAGGGTAACAGAGAGAAGGAAGGCGAAAATATAAGTAAATATGAGAGAGGAAGAAGAATTAGGAAATCTGAACTATCAAGCAGTTATATTTTTATTAATGCTAAATGGAAAAAACAGGTCAAACTTTAGCCCACCATTTGTTTTTGTAAAAGTTTTTTTTTTAATTTTTTCTTTATTGTCTTTATTATTAAATCATAGCTGTGTACAATAGTGCAATCAAGGAGTACAATGTGCTGGTTTCATATACAATCTGAACTATTTTCATCGAACTGATTAACATAGCCTTCCTGGCATTTTCTCAGTTATTATATGAAGACATTTGTATTCTGCATTTAGTTAAGGTTTGTTTTTGTAAAAGTTTTAATGAAACATAGCCATTCACTTGTTCACGTAATGTCTACAAACACTTTCCCATTGTAATGTCAGAACTGAGTAGTTGTGACAGAGACCACATGGTGCACAACACCTAAAATATGTACTTTCTAGGCCTTTATTAAAAACATACTAAAGAATAAGCCTCAGAGACAATAAAAATCACTAGAGAGCTAACAACATATGAGGCATTTGGGAACATAAAAAATAAACTCATTTGGTTAAATAAGAGTAAATAAATGCTAACAGGAAGACAATAGAACTTGTAACAAGTTCAGTGCAGTATAAATACCCCAAAAATGAGAGTAATGCAGAGAATATATGCAAGGTTTTTAATAAACTTTTTTCAGTAATTACATATTGGTGGTAGCAATATTATTATTGACATAATTTTCCATGTAACATTTGAAGTAAATCTGTGATTATGAAAAATTATAATTCTTCCATCTTCTGTGCTCTTCAAAACCAGATTTACAGTGTAGAGGAAAGACGATGTATTAACACACACATGTAAAATAGAAGAGGAAAAGCATCTTGTTGTTTTGAATTTGCAGTGGAGAGATCAGTATGAACTCTTGAGTATGACAGGAATGAATATGTCCTGATGGGAGACCAACAAGGCATCCCTAACGCCAAGATCTGGATCTTGAAATATCATTTTCCACTAAAAGACACCAGAAGAAATGGCTAATTCTAGGCCTGAATAATAATATATATGAGGCCGAAACAAGTTGTTTTATCAGATAGACTAAAAGCTCCCAAGTGACTACTAAGGGTTCCCATTGGAGTAACTTGAGCTTCAGTATAAATACATAACACAGCAACAATAGGGACTATACCGAACAAATGCAAACATTGTAACCTAACCCTTTGTACCCTCTCATTAGTCCGGAAAAAAAAAAATGTGAATACATAAGTACAATGGATGGAAAATCAACAAATATGCTTAATTCTGGGAGTTCATAATGATATAGAATAATTTATTAGTTATCTAGAAAATAAAGGCAAAAATTCAAGACTTTATTTTTCTCTTCCTTTATAAACTTTATCACTGGATAAATAATAGATTTGATCTTTTAAAAAAATTTTAATATTTTAAAATAATGTGTCACAACTAATACGTGTAAAAGAACTGAAAATATTTCGCAACAACCAGTGAAATAACAGAATCAAGTACTAACACCAAAAAAAAAATAAATAAAACAACTAGGCTCAGTGCCCGTAGTACAGCGGTTACGGTGTCAGACACAGAGACTGAGGCTGGAGGGTTCGAGCCCAGCCTGGGCCAGCTAAACAATGACAACTGCAACAAAAAATAGCTGGATGTTGTGGCAGGCACCTGTAGTTACAGCTTCTCAGAAGGCTGAGGCAAGGGAATAGCTTAAGCCCAAGAGTTTGACGTTGCTATGAATTGAGATGCCAGGGCACTCTACTGAGGGCGACACAGTGAGACGCTGTCTCAAATAAATAAATAAATAAAACAACTTGACATTATGTGTCTCCTGATGAAAGAACACAAAATCTATAGTCTTGCCAACAAATTTATATCTGAAAGAAATTATACCTGTTAATAAAGTTTCACAGCAAGAAGTAATGGACATTTTGATAGTTTGAGAATTAAAAAATAAAGTAAAATAATAACTGGCTATCAGCTCACACACAAATTTTCTACCTATAGGAAACATTTAAATTATTACCTGGTCACTAAGTGTACACTGTTCTGTGCAAATATCAGTGATGAGATTTCGAGCTTGTTTGGCCATTTCATCTAGAAACATATTACATAAGGAAAGACTGCGATCTCCAATATGATGCCGCTGTTAAGGCAGAATAAAAATAATAACAGAAGTTACAAGAAAATACTTTGAACCAAAAAACTCTTAAAATAAACATGAAAAATTAAGTTAAAGTCTTATTCTGCAATGGGGGTGGAGGATGCTATAGATTTCTTTTATGTCATATAACAATGAACCTACCATATTCTATTTGGACACAAATGACTTAAGTACTTGATGATTATAAATGTACAAGAGGGAAGATTCTTGAAAGATCAGTATTTTCCTAAATATGAAAAACTAGGTATTTAATTTTCAATTCCACAAAGTCCTATATCCAGTTCTTAAATATAAAACATACAATGTGAAAGAAAAGTTTTGGAGATTTACAGTACTGTTTTTTAATTGTATTTCATTTTAAAATTTACATCTAATACAGAATCTTCTTCCTTTTTTTTTTTTTTAATTGAGAAAGGGTCTTGCTCTATTGCCCAGGCTGCAATACAGAGGCACAATCATAGTTGTGCAACCTCAAATTCCTAGGCTCAAGCAATCCTCCTCCTTCAGTCTTCCAAACAGCTACACCACTACAAGCATGCAACACTGAGCTTGGCCAAATTTTTTTTTTTTTTTTTGGACACAGAGTGTTTCTTTGCTGCCCTTGGTAGAGTGCTGTGCCATCATAGCTCACAGCAACATCAAACTCATGGTCTCAATGTATTCTCTTGCCTCAACCTCCAGAGTGCCCACCACAACGCCTGGGTTTTTTTTTTTTTTAAGAGATGAGGTCTTGCTTTTGCTCAGGCTGGTCTCGAACTCCTGAGCTCAGGTAATCTACCTACCTTGGCCTTCCAGTGTGCTAGGATTCTAGGCGTGAACCACCACACCCAACCCTAGCTAAATTTTGCTTTATATTTTGTAGAGATGAGGTCTCACTATGTTGCCCAGGCTGATCTCAAACTTAGGGCCTCAAGTGATCCTCCTGCTTTGACCTCCCAAAATGCTGATAATACAGTCATTGAGCCGCCATGCCCAGACTAATTCTTTTTCGTTTTTTAGAGACAACATTGTGGGGACGGAGTGACACACTATGTTACTCAGGTTGGTTTTATCCTGGCCTGAAGCAAACCTCCTACCTCAGACTCGAGGGTAGCTGACACTGTGGATGTGAGCCACCATGCCCAGCTCTATTAAGTCTTGTCACAACAGCTTTGTACATAATACATACTCAGAAAAGAGGGGCTCAAAAATATAAATAAGTTTGTTAGACACCAATTAAGTAAAACAAATTCGCAAAGCATTCAAATCCCTAGACTCAAATCCCATCCTCCAAAGGGGAAAAAACAATGATACATAAAAAATGTTAAGACTTCATGGGTAATTTAATGGTAAGGGTGATAGTAAGAAAAGAGTTAATAGTATATATTATATCAGGTGCTAAGCTTGGGAGGAAAAAATCTACTTAATTAAAAAAACCTATATATATCTATTAAAATTGGTAGCATTAATATCCTCTCACATAGTAATTCTAAATGTACTCCCTAATAAACGTCTGGCAGGCTAACTTCTGTCTCAAAGTTGGCTTCCCATGGAATGCTAGCATACAATCTGCAAAAAATATCTTGCCTACTGTTTAAAGATAATGATTACGGTACTGCTATCTCTAAGTTTCTTTTCTACAAGTTCTCCAGTTCTCAGTAAAGAGATAAAACACTAAGGTAAATTATAAAGAAATACATTATTTATTGTTAACATATATTCTTACCACAGGTCCAAACTGGTATTTCCTTTTCAAAGATTAGAAGAAACCACAGAATACACTTCTGATAGATACGTTCTATCAATAAAACTACTAAATAGTGCAATTACTCAGCACATGGTGAATGTGCACGTCTTATAAACATCAGCAAATCTGGATTTTGCTTACTATGTCTATTACATTTACAAGTTAGTGAAATCTCTTTTCAATTGTTTATTCAGCAATCCATAAATTCTAAGTCTTTTCAATGAATAGTTTAAGAGGAAAATTTAGCAATTACTGTACATATTTTTACCATAAATATTAATACCTGACCCACCATTTATTTTAATGGAGGTAATTCTAAGTGACTTTATAATATGTTCTCATATATATGCATTTGTGTGTGTTTATCTTATATCTACATGTATCTATAAATATTAACCTGTCTATTCAAGTATTTTTCTGATTCTGCATAGAGATGTACCAGATGGGAAGCTAAATTAGGTAATTATGACTCTGTAAACATTTCGTTGGCTATGGGTTTGACCTATTTTACATTTGCATACCACATGAATTACAGTACTACATGAAAATTACCTCTTCTGGACACAGTTCATGTGTGCAACTCATAAAATGAGTGCAAAGCAGTGGAAATGCAATTGAATATCTTGATTGAGAGGGTAACTCCAAACATTGTTGAAACATCTTTTCAAAAGCACGGCTGTAAAAACTATATAAAGGGACACAAATGAGAATCACAATTTTTAGAGTTAAAATAGAAATGTCCTTGATATAATACATTATAATTAATTTGTTCTGATGCAAGTGAATGACAGTTACCAACTGGTGGCATTTATTCCCTTAACAAGAGAATAGTTATTTTCCCCCAAAGTACCTTTTTCACACCAAAAATCATTTCAGAATATAAAAATACTATTTGTATAACTTTCTTTTTTTGGAGACAGAGTCTCACTCTGTTGGCCTTTGTAGAGTGCTGTGATCATCACAGTTCACAGCAACTTCAAACTCTTGGGCTTAAGTAATCCTCTTGCCTCAGCCTCCTGAGTGGCTGGGACTATAGGTATCCACCATGATGCCCAGCTAGTTTTTCTATTTTTAGTAGAAAAACTGAGGCTGGCTGGTCTCAAATTCCTGAGTTCAAGTGACCCCTCTGCCTCAGCCTTCCAGAGTGCTAAGTTTACAGGTGTGAGTCACTGAGCCTAGCCTATTTGTATAACAAACATTAACCAATATTGATAATAAAAAAATTAAATAGAAATTAAATATACCTATGGCATATATATTCATATATATGCATAATCAAATTTTATCAAAGCTAAGTCACTACCAACTCAACAACTACATGCCATCAATTTTAAATTACATATAGATTTAAGGTACATAAAAGAATGTTGAGCTGATAAAATACAGTATATCTCAATAAAAACAAGTACTAAACATGTCTATTTTGGATATGACAAGCAAAACAAAATATGACTATTAGAAAATATGAGTACAAATTTAAGACTGATAATTATATACAAATTTCGAACATTATTCAAAGTGCTTTTAGTTCCAATAATGAGGAGAGGACTTTCTAATTGCTGAAAATAGGAACCTTTGAGTAGCTAAAAAAGTACCTAAATACAAATGTTCCATTTTCTAAGTCAGAATTTGTAGTATAGGGCTCAAAATATTCTTAATAATTCTTAAAAATTTGATGTTATATATGTAAACCTAAAGTGTTATTTCTTGATGTGTTCCATAAGTTCCCTTAACAGGCATACCTTCTCTGCCTGGTGATTTGGATTTCTTCTATGATATGGCTAATTTAAGCTACCTAACTGCAAAAAAAAAAAAAAAAAAAAAAATCAATGTAGATTGACTTATTTTCCAAATAAAAGCAGTGAAAAGTTTTCATAATCACTTCTATTCAATATATAGAAACTCTCACTATGCACTGAAATTATACCTCAGCATTTTAGAAACGAAGAGACATGCTAAGTTATTCCAATCTACTTCCCTAAAAGAAAAATAAATAAAAGGCCAAGAAACAGAAAATAGAGTTGTATTGTGTAGTGTTGGAGCTGGAATACTTGAGTTTGAATCGTGGCCCCACTGTTTTAATCTGAATACAACCAAGTTCACTTACTCATTCACACATTTATTAAGTATCTACTATATTAGACACTAACAAACACATAACTTTCCTTTAAGGGCCACTTTTTCTGACGAGGAAGAAAAGGGAAAAAGGTCAACTATTCAATATAACAATAGAGGCTAGGACAAAAAGGAGAGTGAAATAGAATGTAGGAAGTAATGTTGCTACATATTTCTAACACTTGATATATTTGACCTTGATCTGTAACTTCTTTTTCCCTATAGCCTAATCATGTAAAAGAGGCCCTTAAGGTAACTTGAATAACTGTTTTTCACCTCCTCAAATAAAAAGAAACAAAATTCACATTAGTACAAGTTGCTATTATACAGAATTAAAAATAGACATAAAATCCCAATTTGGTTACACCAGTTTTGTTGGCAAGTTTTTAAGTCCACTAAATCCCTTATTCTTGAAAGAGTTTATTACTGAACAATCTTAATGATTATCCTAACATTAAAAACAATCAAGAAAAATACCTTCGGATACCAAAAATCCAAATTCAAATAAAATTACAACATACCAAAATATGGAGAGATCTGATGTTTCCACCAACATTTCCACCAAGGAATCTACCATTTTTGTATGAAAAATTATTGTATTCATCATCTTCCCAAGTTCTCTGTGATCTGCAAGGCCAAGTGAAGCCTTAGAAACACTAGTATATGCCTGCAGAAGTATGGCAAAAAACAAAAGTTTAGGTAGAGATCTATGACATGAGATCTGTCATCCTACAGGGGATTAAAAGAACATTATTGGAAAACATTTAAACTATTTTTTGTGACACTGTCAGTGACATCTTTGTTTTAATTGGCTGTAGTGACCGTAACTTGAAATTTCTACTAAAAATTTCTTTAATAAACTAAAATACTAGTATCCATCAAACAGAATCTAATGTATATCAATCATTCACCTTCAATCCTAATGGAACTAAAATTAAAATATCAAAAGTATAAAACAATTAAGACAATAGTTGTCACATTAACCTTACAAAAGAAATTTTCAACCTAATTCAAGACAGAAAACATACACAGGAAATAATCAGATGAATGTTAAGTACTGCATCTGTTGATTTAATGAGGATTTAGATTATTATACTGAGTGACTAAACATACACTGTACTAATCTGATGACTTCTAGAAAAGTACTTAAGATTGTAAAAAGTGAGTGTAGGCTGGCTGAAAAGGTGACAGAACTTTAGCCAAAACCATCAAGACAAGTTGTGGGGAAAGAAATTCCACAATTAGTATCCCATATCGTGAAAGAGAGATTTATACCTATAGATGGTAGATATTTCAGAATGGCAGAGAATAAAAACAGGAGTGCCTACAGAATAAATACTGTTCATCATGGCTAGAATTTGAGTGCAAAGAGAAGAGGGGTAGTAAAAATAGAGTTTCAAGCAGACTATGCACAGCTTTATATAGAATGTTAAAGAAATTAAACTTTTGGGTGAACCACCGAGGATCCTGTGTCATGGCCAGTTTTTGCATTAGAAAGATGTTCTGTTTAAAGGCGGGTGGTGGGGGTGGTGGTGGTGCTTGGCTGGAAAGGAAACAGGAGGCAGAAATCTGTTAGTGAGCAGTGGTGGCAAAAGATCAGACAGGATGATGATGATCTGCTCTATTAGTAGAGGTTTAAAAACAGTTTCATCTAGAGAATGACTAGATGTGGTGAGTAACAGAGGAATTATGAATGAAGATCCAGGTTCTGACTATTAGGAGATATTTTTTCATGGGTCTCATGCTACCACACCAATCCTGTCAATATCCTACTTTCAGACGTTTAGCCTCCAGAACCGTGAGACAATAATTTCTACTATTTAAGCCACTCAGGTGTTACTTTGTTATGGAAGCTCTAGGAAACTAATACAAACAAGGAAGATTATATGAAATAGTTGGATAGCTGATGATACTCTCATAAAAACATTAAAAATCTCTCACATAGGAAAGTATCAGTTCTACATTTTTTTAAATTTCAAAATATTAAGAAAGCACAAAACTTTAGTTATATGGATGTACTCTATAATGATGACGTCAGGGCTTTCAGTATGCCTGACACCAGGACAGGGTCATAGCAGGCAAATTCTTTTCCCTCACTCCACTTCCTCAAGTTCTACATCCTCAATTTTCTCTAAGTGCTTCATATTTTGCCGTGTGAATGAACAAAGGTCAAATTCCTAATTGAGTACTTCAAAAAAATTAAGTTTAATAATCCTGCAAGTATTCATTAAGGGTGTATTTGAAATCTCTACAATTCTCTGAACCCAAGTTTTGGTTTAGGCACTCCCACAAATTGAGTAGGAAACTGAAATAGTTAAGCTTTGTGACAATCATTTTCAATATTTTAAATGTATATATTCCTTACCAGAGCAATTCTACTTCTATATTCCCTTCCTAAGCTCTTCTTCTGTATTGTTTCGAAGCTTTTTCTAAAAACAGTGAGATGTTGCTGGGCATAGTGGCTCATACATATAATCTTAGCACTCCAGGAGGCTGAGGTGGGAGGATCACTTGAGGTAAGGAGTTCAAGACCAGCCTGAACAACAGCAAGACCCCATCTCTACTAAAAATAGAAAAATTAGCCAGGCATTCTGGTAGGCACCTATAGTCTCAGCTTTTGGGGAAGCTGAGGCAAGGGAATTATTTGAGCCCAAGAGTTTGGGATTGCTGTGAGCTAATGATGCCATGACTCTCTGCCCAGGGCAACAGAGAGAGACTCTGTCTTAAAAAAGGCGGGGGGGAGGACAGGGCGGCGCCTGTGGCTGAAAGGAGTTGGGTGCCAGCCCCCTATGCCGGAGGTGAAGGGTTCAAACCCAGCCTCGGCCAAAAACTGCAAAAAAAAAAAAAAAAAAAGTGAGCTGTTAATTTTAAAATTTTATTTGTAATAAGAAAATAATCTCCAATACATACACATTTAGTATTTGGGGATGGTGGTATTTGACATGTGGTTCCCTGATCCCCTACTAATTGGTTTTGCAAGTTACTTAATATAATACTTTATTTACAAAATTTCCAATTCTAAAAATAAGTTCCCTAAAAACAGACCAGGAGGGAAAAAATGCCTGTGTATTTTGAGATTGGAAGAAAAGAACACAAGAAAAGCAAAAACACCTCAGGGATATAAGGAGAATGCTAGAAAAGTATGTTCTTCCTGAGAATCATTACTGAGACTATATCCACCTAAAAATCTCTTCCACAAATACATACTGCCTATATTTTCACTTTTTAATTTAACAGATAGAAATTCCATGTTTCCCCAATGAAACAGCATCTCACTCTGTTCCACGCTAGAGTGCCAACGGCATCAGCTGAGCTCACAGCAACCTCAAACTCTTGGGCTCAAGCAATCCTCCTTTCTCAGCCTCCCAAGTATCTGCCACTACAGGCACCTGCCACAATGCCTGGCTAATTGCTTTCCTATTTTTAGTAGAGACAGGGTCTCACTCTTGCTCAGGCTGGTCTTAAAATCCTGGGGTTAAGGGATCCACCTGTCTCTGTCTCTCAGACTGCCAGGATTAATGGCCACGAGCCACTGTGCCTGGCCTGAAATTCTATTTTTTTTAAGTGGCAAAAAAGTATATAATACTGTCTCATTTATACGTTTGGACATCTCAAAAGATATAGACTAGTTGTTATTATTATTGTTTTTACTTTTTTGAGTCTTACACTTATGCCAGGACTAAAGTACAATGTGGTGTCATCACACTCACAGCAACTTCAATCTCCTAGGATCAAGTGATCCTCTTTACTCTCCTGAGCAGCTTGGACTATAGACAAGTGGCACCACACTCAGCTAATTTTCTTATTTTTTGTAGAGATGAAAGTTCTGCTATGTTGCCTAAGTCGGTCCTGAACTCCTGGTCTCAATCCTCCCATCTTGTCCTCTTGAAGTGTGAGGCTGTAGGCATGAGCCACTGCACCTGGCTAGACTAGTAATTAAGAGTACTTGGGGGTGTGATGGGCGCCTGTAGTCCCAGCTACTGAGGAGGCTTAGGCAAGAGAATTGCCTAAGCCCAAGAGTTTGAGGTTGCTGTGAGCTGTGATGCCACCGCACTCTACTGAGGGCGACATACTGAGACTCTTGTCTTAAAAAAAAGAAAAAAGTATTTTGGGGAAATGGTAAAGGTACAAAGAGATGGTTGGACTCTTCATAATGTACTATTGTTATCTTAAAATATATATATAAAAAGATACAGATTATTGAGAACACAAGTCATTTTCCCATAATTACTAAAAATATTAATGAGCAATTAATTTTTATCATTAAATTTACAGTATACATAAAGATATTAGGCTTAAATCTTTAAAGCTCTTAAAAACATTGTATGTGAGAGTTAATATTAAGGAAGTACTCCTGAAGTTTATTTATTTCTATATTTCATAAAGTTGAAGCTGTTGGCACACGAAGTGAAGGCAAACAGTGGCCTGTAAGCTAGATGCTTCTTTTTAAAAACATAAGTTTTACTGGAACATAGCTATACCCATTAGTCTATAGCTGCTCTCACAGTAGAACAGCAGAACTGAGTAGTAATGACAAAGCATATTTGGCCCACAAGCCTAAAATCAACTACCCCTTTATAAAAAATTTATTTCCACACCAGAGTATAAATATATTATCAGAAAAGATTTTGTGCTTTCACCTTAGAATTAAGTATTTAAATCATGATAATCAGGAGAGAGAATGCGATTTAGATGTCTAGATATAGCAGAACCTCTATATGTTGACCACAGAAGGGCCTAAAACAAACTGGTCAACATATGGAGGTGGTCAACATAAGGAACTAGGCCTGCTGTACTGATATGAACATGTGGTGCATGTTTAGTCTATGAAAATTAGGCCATATTAAGGAGGTGGTCAATTTAGGAAGGCAGTCAACTACAGAGGTTCTACTGTATTTTTAAATTACAATAATCTCAAAAGCCCTTTGAATACTTGCAAATGTATTCATCCAAGTTTAACAATTAATGTTAAGGTTAGTTATAAAAAAAGAAGTATTTTCAGCCAGGCGTAGTGACTCATGCCTGTAATCCTAGCACTCTGGGCAGCTGAGGCAGTTGGATCACTTGAGCTCATGAATTCAGGACCAGCCTGAGCAAGAGTGAGACCCTGTTTCTGAAAAACAGCTGGGCGTTGTGGCGGGTGCCTGTAGTCCCAAATACTTGGGTGGCTAAGGCAAGAGAATCACTTGAGCCCAAGAGTTTGAGGTTGCTATAAAGCAATGATGCCACAGCACTGTACCAGGGAGGGGCAAGAAAGTAAAACTCTGTGTCAAAAAAAAAGAAAGTATTTTCAATAATTTTATGATTCTGCTATATAATTTTTCATGTTACCTAATGTATTTAGCACTCGATGGAGTGCTAGCTCATGCCTGTATCCTAGCCTCCTTCAGGAGGCTTAGATAGAAGGACTGCTTGAGGTCAGGAGTTTTAGCCCAGCCTGAGACAGAGCATGACCCTACTCTACAAAAAACAAGAAAATTAGTCAGGTGTGACCAAATGCACCTGTAATCCCAGCTACTCAGGAGACTGAGGCAGAAGGATCATTTGTGCTCAGGAGTTTGAGGTTGTTGTAAGCTATGATGATGCCACTACACTCTAGTTGGGGCAATAGAGCAAGACTTTGTCTCAAAAAACAAAAACAAAAACAAACAAATAATGTATTAAATAACAGTAAAATTTAAGTTATTCTT
Organism: Arctocebus calabarensis; assembly: GCA_963573935.1. NCBI lineage: Eukaryota > Metazoa > Chordata > Mammalia > Primates > Lorisidae > Arctocebus > Arctocebus calabarensis. Next base: position 36,613 of record CAUYON010031196.1, read on the forward strand.
ACCTGTAACCTAAACCAATCTAACCTCATTCCTCTAAAATCAAATACTTCACCATCTTCAACTGTAATGGAAAAAAAAAAAAAAGATTACAAAGTAAATTCATGTTTTCACAATCTATAAATGACATTTTAAAATCTAAAAGCTAAGGTCTTGAAAAGATATCTATATACCCATATTCACAGCAAAATTTAAAATTTAAAACCAAGGTCTTGAAAAGATATCTATATACCCATATTCACAGCAATATTATCCACAATAGGCAAAAGTGGAAGTAACTTAAATGTCCATTGACAGATGAATGGATAAACAAAAATACAATGGAATATTATTCTGCCTTCAGGAGGAAGGAAATTCTGACATGTACTACTATGGCTAAACCTTAAGGACAGTACACACCGTGAAATTAACTAGTCACAAAAAGACAAACACTGCATGATTCCACTTATATGAGGTATCTAGAGTAGTCAGATTCACAGAAACAGAAAGTGGAATGGTGGTTGCTGGGGCCTGACAAGAGAGGGAATTAGGGTGTTGTTGTTTAGTGGCTAGGGTTTCAGTTTTGGAAGATGCAAAAGTTTTGGAGAATGGTTGTACAGCAATATGAATATTACTACTGACTATAACTCAGAAATGGTTAAGTTGATCAAGTTCACGTATATTTTACAGTTAAAAAAAATTCAGAATTTAAGATCTAAGACAGTGAAACAATTCTCAAATCTCTTAGTTATGTTAAGAGAAGTACACGCATCTCTCCTAAGCTCACTGATTTTCAGTGTGCTTCCATGTCAATTTCATGGACCTAGAACTCAAGGGATTCCATGAACAGAAATTTTGGTCAGCACGCTTTAGCTCCACAAAGTAACTCCATATAAATCAAACATCACCAGGCAACATATAGTAGTTTCATTAGTTAAATGTGGTAGCTATAAAGACTGTTTGAACTAAAATCAATTTTAAAAAATGACAGACCTGAGCTCAAATTCCTATTTTTACTTAATAGCTGTTAGCTTGGTGAATTATATTAGGTAAATGAGAGGATAAACTCTCAAATCCTAGGTTTCCCAATCTGTCAAATAACAGTGTTGAAAAAAAGCGGTATGTGTCGGCCCAAGACTGGCCCGGTCTCCGCCCCTGGCTTATCTAGGTTTTGGCAGCAGACCCCTAGGCTACCTTGCTTGGGAACAATTGCTCTTAGATGCCTTAGGGCTATTTGCCTTAGCAGACTGGAGAGAGAAAGACAGTATTTGAGGGAGTAGAGCAGTCTTAGCAGAAGAATACATCTTAGCAGTCTTTCTTAGACACCTTGCAGGCCTTCTTGCAGGCAGGAGAAGCCACAGTCAGAGTGAGAGGGTCCGAGATAGAATGCAGACTCATGACTGCCTTCTCTTCCAGCCTCTTACAGACACACTCTAATACCACAGGTGTAGAGACAGCCAATCACTGATGCTCTCATCTCCCAAGCTCTCATGTTAGGACAGCCAAATCCCTCCCCACACCCTTTTCCTCCTTGCCATACGCTATATGGGCTACTACAGATAGGGACCAGGCATAGTGACTCATGTCTATGATCCTAGCACTTTGGGAGGCTAAGGTAAGAGGAACTTTTGAGGATAAGAGTTTGAGACCAGACTGAACAACACAGCAAGATCCTGATCTCTTAAAAAAAAAAATTAGCCAGGTGTGGTGGCACCAGCCAGCAGTCCTAGCTACTCAGTAGGCTGAGAAAGGAGGACCCTTTTGAGACCAGGAGTTTGAGGCTATAGCTATGATATGGCCACTAGATTCCAGCCTTGGTGACAGAATGAGACCCCGTCTCTAAAAGAATAAACAAACAAAAGTCATATGGACTAAGTGAAATAATATAAAGTGCCTGGAATTGACCAAACATTTTAAAATAATATCTACTATTGTTGTAGGTATGCTTGGGCCAAATACATCCTTTGTTACAATATGCAGTTCTCTTTGTTCTTTTTATACTTTGGTACAAAATGTCTCCCTTTTTTCTACTGAATAGTAAGAAATATTAAACTATCATCTTACGGTTTTTGCAAAAATCACCACCAATTCATTTTGAAAACTTTTCCTTCAAAGAGAACAAAGTTAAAAGACATTATGTCCAAAGAAAAGTAGTTCCATAAAAATTAACTATTAAATTCTCTTAATCACGTTTGAAAAACTAATCAGAATATAATATGCTTTTACTTAAAAGACTTACTACCTTGTTTCACACTCAGGGAAGTCATAGTGTTAACAAAAGAGGACATGATGATTGACTCATCTTCAGGGCAAACAGAAAGATTCTGAAAAAGAAATTTAAAAAATGTTAAAAATATTTAGTTGGAAGTCAACTCATAGGTCCATCAACTAGTGGATGGATAAACAAAGTGGTACAACCATACCATGGAATACAGTAAAAAAAGGAATTAAAAAAATATTTTTTAGAGACAGGGTCTCACTATGTCACCCTCCGTAGAGTGCCATGGTGTCACAGGTCATAGCAACCTCCAACTCTTGGGCTTAAGTGATTCTCTTGCCTCAGCCTTCCCAGAAGCTGGGACGACAGGCACCCACCACAACACCCAGCTATTTTCTCTGTTGCAGTTGTCACTGTTATTCAGCTGACCCGGGCCAGGTTATAAAACACCAGCCTGAGGGTATGTGGCCAGCGCCCTACCCACTGAACTCCGGATGCCACCCAAAAGGAATGATATTTTAATATAAACCATAACAAGTGAATCTCAGTAACATTATGCTAAGTGAAAGAAATAAAAAATAAAAGATCATATAACATATGATTCCACTTATATGAGAAAAAATTTGTAAAGGCAAAACTGTAGTGACAAACATCAGATCAGCTGTGTCAGGCAATCTATGAAAGAATCCAAAATACAGGTACACAAACAAACTTTTAAAAGTGTTAGAAATAGTTCATCTTGAACATGGTGGTGGTTATGTGAATGTACATAGCTATCAAAATTTAAAATATACATTCAAAGTAGGTGATTTTTGTTGAATGCAAATTATGCCTCAACAAAATATGGACTAGAAAAACCCCTTTCAAACTAGCTTTTAAAAGGTGAATATTTGACAAACCACAGCTAAGTAAATGCTAAAGTATAATTTTTTTTTAAGTGGATGGTTAGCTCACAAATGGCATAAAATAAATTTTCAAAATATTAAGACCTATAGAACAACAAGAATCTCACTGAACTGTATACTCAAAAATGGTTGCGATGGTAAATTGTTACACATATTCTACCACAATAAAAAAATTAACACCTACTACAACAAAATATATTAACTTGTTTATAATCTTAGTTTTAATCTTACACCCTACCAAATAGTTTAAAACACAGTTAATGTACTTTGCAAAAGAAGAGGGTAATAAAAATGCTCAGGTTTTGGAATTAACACTTGATTGAGCTTGAATACTGGCTTGATTATTTATGAAGGGTGTGATACATGCTGTCTTTTTTCTTCAACAATAGTAACTATACCTACTCTCACAGAACTACTATACAGATTTAGATTTAATAAGATATATATATTATCAATAAATCTGGTAATTATCAAAATCACTATTATTGCTGCTACTGATACTACTATTGCTATAATCCCAAAAGAAATGCTAATAATTTTCTCAGTTTATATAAAAATAGACTTCAAATGACTTAAAAACTCTAGCACTCTAACAAAAATCTGTAAAATTTATTAATAAATGTCCAGGTAGCCATAGAGCATTTTAAAAATTACATAAAACCAGGAGTTCTGGTTTGCTTTTTAAATTGCATCTTAGTACAAATAAATAATAAACAGTTAACAACAGCCTCTGGCTTATCTTTTAAGCAGCAACTATTCAAATAAAACTACAGCAAGAATAATACCCTAGGTTTTCTGTTCCCTTTTTTAATGGACTTTCCGAAAGCATCTCCAAGCTCCATCTAGTGGGTAAAAGAAGAAATAAACTATGCAGTTTAGGATAATAACATGGAATTCAAGGCAAGCACTTTTATGTACAATTTTTTTCTTATCTGCATTTTTAGGTTGATTTGAAGAAAATGAGGATTTCAAAATACAGTATTTCTCTGGAAAACCAGCAACTTTAGTGTCTTTATATAAAAAGAATTCTTACTGCTTTTTCTTTACAGTAGTTTTAGACACCTGTAATTTTATAAAAGGAAGTAAAATAAAATACTATTTTTCTTACAGTCCATTTACTTGGAATAAACATTTTAAAAGTTAAATGTGAAAAAGATCAAATAATTAAGGAAAACAAACAAATAAAGCTAGGACTTAAAATTAATAGAGAAAAATGAAAATAAAATTAGGACATTTAAATCAGAACATCTAGTGAAATCTTTAGTGACTGGGCGCAATGGCTCATGCCTGTAATCCTAGCACTCTGGGAAGCCAAGGACTGAGCTCACGGGTTGAGACTAGCCTGAGCAAGAGCAAGGCCCATCTCTAAAAAGAGCCAGGTGTTGTGGCTGGGGCCTGTAGTCCCAGCTTCTTGGGAGGCTGAGGCAAGAGAATAACTTGAGCCCAAGAGTTTGAGGTTGCTGTGAACTATGATGCTACAGCACTCTACTGAGGGTGACAAAGTGAGACTGTTTCAAAAAACAAAAAAACAGAAATCTTTATTTACTGGTCATCACCTAACATAATGCCCAAAAAGATTTTATTCTATTTTTCTTCTAATACTTAATTATCAATTATATTATCTCAGTCATCTCTTCCATGTATCTATAGTCATTGTTCAATTTCAGGTTCTTATTAGGTCTCACTCACTTTGACTACTATAATAATTTTTCTTCTGATCTTCTACTTCATCCCATGATCCCCAGCAATCTATCATCCACACTGAGCCAGCGTGATGTTTCTAAGTAGTAAATCGGATATATAACTAACCTCTACTTTCTCTGGGCCCTCTATACTGGTTAATATATACCTCCCTCTCCAGGATAATGTTCCTTCATTGTGTTTACTCTGAGCTTTGTACATACTTTATGCATAACACCAATCACATTAGGCTACAACTAATTGCTTCCTTCTCTTTAAAAACTCTCCTTTACAAAATCTGACCATGACTTATTTACTCTTGTATCACCACAGCTTGGAACGTGATTATATTGTATAAATGTCTGTTGAGCAAGCCAATCAATTACTAAAAAAATGAGAGAAAGAAGGAACAAAAGGGGGAATAATATGAGACAATTTTTACCTGTACAAGTTCATTGAGGACAACAGCATCAAAGCCAGAAAGGTACTGCACATAATACCTCTGCATTACAGGACCGTATTTCCTTACATGTGCTCTAAGCTCTTCCATGTAAAATATTAATTCTGCAATGTGCCTTTTTAAGAAATTCAAGAAAAATATTTCACAGAAATGTATTAACAAAGAAAACATTTAATGCCTTCAATGTTACTTTTAGAAGTTTTTCCTTAAAATGAGCATTATTTAATATTAAATGTCACTTTTTAAATTATTTCATATGAATAAACACTTATGGAAAACAAAAACAAACAAAAAAAACAACAACAAAAGCTAAAACTAAAGATCAAAGCAAAAAAATACGCATAATGGCTCATGCCTATAATCCTAGCATTCTGGGAGGCCAAGGCTGGTGGATGGCCTGAGCTCACAGGTTCAAGACCAGCCTGGGGAAAAAAAAAAAAAGACCAGCCTGAGCTAGAACAAGACTTCGACTCTAAGAATAGCCGGGCATTGTGGTAGGTGCCTATAGTTCCAGCTACTCAGGAGGCTGATGCAAGAGAATTGCATGAGCCCCAAAATTTGAGGTTGCTGTGAGCTATGATGCCACTGCACACTACTGAAGGCAAGAAAGTGAAACTCTGTCTCAAAAAAAAAAAAAAAATCAAACCTAAAAATAAAATCAGGACATCTTATAAATGGGTCATAAAGAAAATCTCAAATGAAAGATTAACAAGAAATAAGATTTTTCTCTGTATGCTCTTATTTCTCAGCTTAATTTATCTAACTCCAGTTGATAGATTTTAGACTAAAATGAGAAAAAGATATTTGAATGACACGCTGAGTTGCAACTCTCCACTATAAAAATTTTTATTTAAATGTTTTGTGTAGTAAAAACTTCTGAAAAATGAATTCCATAGGAAATATTACTGGACGTAGAAAGAAAAGAATTTTATCGTCAGCTGCCATACTAAGACAGAAAACATTAAAAGTCCTTATTTCAAGCTGAAGTTGACTTTGAATTATAATTCATATCACCTAATGATATATTATAAATATTTCTATTTGGACAAATACGGAAAGCTCTAAGAACATGTTCTTCAGAATAATTTTGCTTTAAATACAAGTTCCCAGATTCCATAGCCTACAAAACACAGATGGTCCAAGACTTAATGAAGGTTTGACTTATGATTTTTCTACTTTACAGTGGTGTCAAAGCAATATGCATTCTGTAGAAACTATACTTCAAATGTGAATTTTGATCTTTTCTCAAGATATACAGGCAATAGCAGCAGTAGCAACCCACAACTTCCAGTCAGTCACATAATCACCAGAGAAAACAAATGATACTCTACTAACATACTGTGTTTTCAGATGATTTTGCCCAACTATAGGCTAATAAAACCATCCTGAACATGTTTATAGTAGACTAGGCTAAACTATGATGCTCAGTAGGTAGCTTTTGCTGTTAAATACATCATAATTCATGATGTTGTCAACTTACAACGGGTTCATCTCGATGTAACCCCACTATAAATCAAGAATCATTTGTACACAGAAAATAATTTTTTTAATGTTGCTAACTTACTTATCTATAAAGTCATCTGCACTCTTCTTTGGCATGTTATCTGCATGACGAAGTAGCCAGATAATTTCATCACGGGCAAAAGATAACGCCATAAAAACAAAAAGTGCCTATTAAAAAAAATAACATTGTTTACTCTCATTCAAAGGTTAAAACCAAAACCAATTAATAACCTTTCTCTAAGTAAAAAGTCATTGGCAAGAAATGATAATATCAAATTCAAAAGAGAGACGAGACAACCAGAAGGGGACAGAAGATAATTTGGAAGTATGGATGAGGGAGAGAATGTAAACAACAAAAAAAAAATGCAAGGAGGTAGGATATACTAGTGTCAAGTTAAGCAAATTCATTCTCTGTAAATATAAAAATCCTTTTATGCAGACCTTGATGCAAATTTTAGTAAAATTTCACATGAAGGAAATTTTAACAATTTTAATATCGTGTAAGTATTCAAATAAAATTTTTTAAAAACCCATTACCTTGGGGCCTAGCAAGCCAGGCTGATCAGAGAGAACAGTAGCCAATTCTTTCAGGGCAGATCTTAAAAACTTGCGTCTTTCTCTGTGCATTGAACCACTATAAGGAAAGATACCATTATGGTTTATCTGTTTCTAGTAAAATTATGATTAGCATTTAAAGTAACTAGCATTTCCAAGTTTACGTCCCAAGTTTTTTGTTAGGAAGCAAAAGCCTCTATAAAAATCATCTTTCTGTACTTATCGTTAAGTGAGCTAATCTTATATTTATCCTTGTCTGTCTTTCTTGCTTGGCTTTTGATACCAAGACTCTGTTTCTATCAAAATCCTACCCAACCGTCAAGAAATAGTTCCTAATAGCCAGCTATTTATTTCTCAGTAATCTCTGAAATTTCAGTATCAAATAGCGTAGCACTTTATAAACTGGACTGAAATTTTTGGAGGCCAAAACTGTACTATACATATATATTTTTGTCACTTCTACATAGAAATTAATGAGCATTACAATGAATATCTGGTTATCTATTAATATCTTTCTTAGATATATTCCTATTAAATATATAAAACTGATTAAATGAGCTATAGTCAACAAGGAAATGAGATAAAATCTGGTGTTCTTGTTCAAAAATAGGTAAAGAAAGGAATAATCATAAATATTCACATACTAGGTATTTTAAAATTCAAATTAGAAAGATCTACACTCAACATATTAACAAAGGAAAAATTCTAAATATTCCGATTCCTTATACTATGAAAAACACATACTGTTCCAAGAAAATTTAAAAATGTAAATGGGCATACAAAATTAATGCATATATATATGCACACACACAGAGATATGAAGAATATATATGGAAACACCCAAGTATAAAGAATATATAACACCAGTAATTTTGCAGTGACAAATAGATTTAGTTTTAGAAGACTCAAATTAAAATCCATCTTCTGCCTATATGACCTTAGACTCCAACTTTGTTTCAGCTTCTCGTCTATAAAATAAGCATTACACGTGCCTCAAAAGATGTACACATAATTCGTGAGGCCTAACATACAGTATTTCTATATAATATTATGTTGCTTTAATTTCAATGACAAACTCTTTTTACTGAATAATAAAATCATCCAGTGTCATTTCTAAGAAGGAAATGGGAAAATGTTATTTTGACCAATTTACTTCACAGAGTTGCTGTGAGGAGTCTGTGGTATTAATGAGAGAAAATGTCTATAAAGTTCTTGGACCTGGTACATGATAACAAGTTACAGGAATTACTACTGCTTACCACTTATAATTATTGTATTAAACAGAAAGGAATAAAAATACCTTTCTTATAAAAGATGTTTATAAAGATCATTATGACACTATGTATCCATCTACAACAGGGTCTATCCCATGAGGAAGTGATAATCATGTGTACAGATCCAGAAAGGAATTCTAACAAACTCTAAAGTATGTTACTTGCACTAGAGCAGTAGTTCTCAACCTTTCTAATGCTGAGGCCCTTTAATATAGTTCCTCGTGCTGTGGTGGATCCGACACAAAAAAATAATTTATTTGATACAAAATGAATATACAAAATAGAAATAAATAATATAGTAGCAAAAAAAATAATTTTATTGTGAGGGGTACA
>CAUYON010031197.1:0-11866 GCA_963573935.1 Arctocebus calabarensis
CCTATAATTCCTCTACTAGGTATATATCCAGAAGACCAAAAACCACATTATAACAAAGATATCTGTATCAAAATGTTTATTGCAGCCCAATTCATAATTGCTAAGTCATGGAAAAAACTGAAGTGCCCATTGACCCACGAATGGATTAACAAATTGTGGTATATGTACACCACAGAATATTATGCAGCCTTGAAGAAAGATGGAGACTTTACTTCTTTCATGTTTACATGGATGGAGCTGGAAAATATCCTTTGTAGCAAAGAATCTCAAGAATGGAAGAAAAAGTATCCAGTGTACTCAGCCCTACTATGAAACTAATTTATAACTTTCATCTGAAAGCTATATCCCAATTACAGCACAAGACTATGGAGAAAGGGGCATGGCAGGGGAGGGGAGAGGGAAGGATGGTGGAGGGAGGGTAATTGGTGGGACCACACCTATGGTCTATCTTAGAAGGGTACAGGTGAAACTAACTAAATGTAGAATATAAATGTAGGAACACAATAACTAAGAAAACACCATGAAAGCTATGTTAACCAGTTCGATGAAAATCTTTCAAATTTTATATAAAACCAACACATTGTACCCCATGATTGCATTAATGTACACAGCTATGATTTAATAAAAAAATAAAAACTTTGTTAAAGCAGAACCTTTTAGAAAGCATATAGGAACCAAAATACAATGCTTACAGATGAAATAAATCAGGATTATTTAAAAAAAATTAATATAGATGCCCACCAACCCAGGAATGGATTAACAAGTGGTGGTATATATATATACACACATATATATCTACATGCATTCCATGGAATACTACTCAGCCATTAAAAAAGACAGAGACTTTACAACTTTTGTATTGACCTGGATGGAAGTGAAACACAATATTCTTAGCAAAGCATCACAAGAATGGAGAAATAAGAATCCTATGTACTCAATTTTGATATGAGGACAATTAATGACTTAGCACATGGTGGGGGTGGAGATATGGAGAGCAGAGAAAGGGAAGGAGTGAGGGGCCTGGGGGATCATGGGAGGTTCCACCCCAAAAGGGTAGTACACCTTTTGGGGGCAGAACACTATTATGGGAGGGTCTTTATCTGACACAAGCAATCAACATAACCTGGTTCTTTGTACCCTGAATGAATTTTCAACCATAAAAAAAGAGCATACACCGGAATATTCAGAGTTTATTGAAAGTGAAGGAGCTAAGGAAAGTTTGCTCTAAAATATGACTCCTTGGTCTAAAGAATATTTTGAATTAAAGGCCATTCATGATCAGGAAGTATTGAAAGAGGCCTTTCCTCTATCTACTTAAAACCTGAATAACTTGTTTGAGAATCAAAAGGGGCTGATGACTTCCTTATTACATGTAAATGGACCTGACCCCAAAGTCATTTGAAGCAGAGATACCTATCTCTTAGGTTAATCTACAAATCAGTCTGTTTCCACCCATCTATACACACACACACACACATACACCCAGCAACAACTTATTGCACCTATACTTTTCACATTCTCCCCCCTCCCTTCTAAAAGGCATCCATAAAAGTCTCTGACCATCACTGAGACATTGAGTAATCATTCTTATGGTTGCCCCCATGTGCACAGTATTTAGAAATAAACCTTTCTCTTATTAAAAACTAATATAGAAAACAAGTACCATTATAAAATCACACAAAGCAGCACTAATGTGCTTCATAGTTGAATATAGCTGCTAAGATACACATTTGTGTAGCCATACAAGACAAAAATAACTTCTGGGAAAGGCTTCTTAAACCTTCCTCTTCTCTTAGTCTAAATCTCCCTAGTAGCTGTTTAATGCATTTTAGAACATTTAATGTTATGTCTACACACCATTGATGGGGAAACTAAACTGTTTAGGGGACAAAAAAAGAAATCAAGATCTGTGACTTACTTTCTACTCTTCCCCCCAGGCTGCCCACCCCCATCTTCGTAGCACTCCTCATGCATTATCCTTTGTCCTTATTTTTTAAAAGGTCCCAATACCAGATTTCTGTATCTCTGGTCATCCCAATCTGTATTTGGCTCCCTTAGTGGAAAACAATCCAAGGGTTGACTTGGCTATATCTACTTGTGGGAACAAAGTGAGCTTTATAGATTCTTCCCAGATTTGGCACCTAACTTATCCTCTAAAGTCTACCCAACATGCTTTTTGCCTCCTTAAACCAATTGTTCACTTACAAACTTAATCTTCCCCATTCCGAGCTATGATATTCTAAGGTTGTTTTGGGGCATCATGTTTATTGGTATTTCATATTCTGATAGTATACTTACCTTTTCTGGGTTTTTTTGTGATTTGTCATGAAGCTTTTGATAATGAACTATGACAATGAACTGTATTCTTCTTACTAATCATGAAATTTTGGTCTGACATATAATTATCTATCTAGGATACTGGCCATACAGATTTATTTTGTTTTAAATAACTATCAGTTTCTGTAGAGGCCATGGAAGAGAATCAGCAAAAGGAATATATTAGAGAATTCTTCTAATTAGCAAACTTTACCAAGACATTCAAAATATGACTATCTTTTACCTTTTCAAGGATATCTCTAAGGCAGCAGTTGACAAACTTTTTCTGCAAAGGGCCGATTTGTAAATATTTTCTTTTTTTCTGAATCATACAGTCTCTGTCACACTCAACTCTGTAGTTGTACTGCAAAAATAGCCATGGAAGATAGGTAAATGAATGAGTAGTGTTCCAGTTTAAGCTTTATTCATAAATAGTCATAACAAGTATTTGGTGAGGCTATAAAGAAACTGGAGCTCTCATAAACTGCCAATTGTAATATCAAAAGTGCAGACAATGAGGATAACAATCTGACAGTTCTTCAAAAGGTTAAACAGAGTTATCACAGGATGCAGTAATTTTACTCCTACCTCTATGTACAAGACAAATAAATACATATGTTGACACAAAAACTTTACCATGTTACAAATGTTGACAGAAGTATTATTAGTAACAGTGAAAAGATGAATATAACCCAAACAGCCACAAGCTGATTAGTAGCTAAATAAAATGTGGTATTCTCATACAATAGACTGCTATTCAGCTATAGGAAGAAATTATATATAGATACACACTACAACATGGATGAAACTTTGTTGTTGTTGTTGTTGTTTTTGGCCAGGGCTGGGTTTGAACCTACCACCTCTGGCATACGGGACCGGCACCCTACTCCTTTGAGCCACAGGCACTGCCCGGTGAAACTTTTAAACACTATCCTAAGTGCAAGAAGTCAGTCATAAAGGACTATATATTGTATGATTCAATTTATATGAAATGTCCACCACTACAAATCTATAGAGATGGAAAGCAGAATAGCAGTTTTAAGGAAATGGGAGTATTAGGGGAAATTGGAAGTGATTGCTAATGGCGATGGAGTTTCTTGTTGAGGTGATTAAAATATCCTAACATTGATTGTGGTAATGGTTGCACAAATCTATCAATATGTTAAAGATTATAGAATTGGGCTTGGAACCTGTAGCTCAGCAGCTAGGGCGCAAGCAACATACACCAGAGTTGGAAGGTTGGAACCCAGCCAATACCTGCAAAACAACAGTAACAAATACAACCAAAAAAATAGTTGGGCATTGTAGTGGGCACCTGTAGTCCTAGATATTTGGGAGGCTGAGGCAAGAGAATCATTTAAGTCCAAGAGTTGGAGGTTGCTGTGAGCTGTGACACCATGGCACTCTACCCAGGGTGACATAGTGAGACTATCTAAAAAAAAAAAAAAATAGATTGTAGAATTGTACAATTTAAATAGGTTCATTATGTGGTATGTGAAATATATCTTAATAAATCTGTTATTAAAAAATTTATCTACAGTGGGCGGTGCCTGTGATTCAGTGTCTATGGCGCTGGAACCATATACCGATGGTGGCGGGTTTGAACCTGGCCCCGGACAAACTGCAACAACAAAACAGCTGGGAACTGTGGAAGGCACCTGTAGTCCCAGATACTCGGGAGACTGAGGCAAGAGAATTTCCTAAGCCCAAGAGTTTGAGGTTCCTGTGTGCTGTGATGCAACAGCACTCTACGGAGGGCGACAGAGTGAGACTCTCTCTCTCAAAAAAAAAAAAAAATATATATATATATATATATATATTTACAAAAACAGGCAGTGGGTTACATTTGACTTGATAGACTTTGCTCTATAGGATAAAGGTGTAAGTTCTCTTGGAGATATTTACATGTGTACAGCATTTATATTCCAATATAGAATTTTACTTGTATATGCTTTATTAATGTTTATATCTTTCATTGTAAATGTTATAAGAACTAAGAGGTAGGTATAAAATTCTTCTTTGAGAAATGCATTTATATACATATGTACACATACACAGATAGCTTAATAAATACTTTTTATTAAGCTACAAGTTTTGCTTGCCTTTAAACTACAAATACTAAAGTTAAATACTCAAGCCCTCAGAGAAAATCCTAGTGTTTCATGCTGTATCAGTTCTTTTTTTTTCTTTTTTTTAATACTTTTATTGAATCATAATTATGTACATTGGTGCAATCACAGGGCACGATTCATATACATTCAGAAATATTTTGATCGTACTGTTACAGATAGCCTTCATGGCATTTCCTTGATGACTATATAAAGACATTAATACTCTACCTTTAATAAGTTTTGCCAGTACCCTGCTAAGATGCACCGTAGGTGTGTTCCCACTAATTGCCCTCCTTCTACCCATCCTCCCCCCACCCCTCCCCTCATTTGCTTCATTTTTCATTTAAAGCACATGATTCCAGTTACTTTCCACTTTCCACGAGCAGAGAGAAGCAGTCTAAGGTGACAGTGCAAGGCTGATCTGCAGGGAGGGTTGTCCTCTCCCTCAGACTGCATTCTAATCAAGTTTGTCTTGCAAAGCATCAACATTGCTTTTGTTGGGCAAGAGGGTCCTCAATACGAAACGTGTAGAAAGGGCCTGAAGAAATAAAATGTTCTGATCCCTCTAGCTGCTCCCAGATATCCCTGCTGAAGTTGCCAAGGTGCTACATATTCAAATCTCTACAGTAAACACAAAACAAAAACACTGGGGTTGTTTGCAACATTCCAAATTGTGCCACAATAACGAACACTCTGTCTTTTCGTGTGTGTAAGAGAATATATTGGTAGGGTACTACTTTATCCTTGTCCTAATTCAGACCTTTAGTTTTTTCCTCACGTAAAGTCAATGCGTGGAATCCCTTCCACCACCTTATCCTCAGTATTGTCAGAATTGGTTTTCTACCAACCTCAGAGTGTTTCTCTTAAATGCATACCTGACTGATTTGCTGCCCTGATGAAAATCCTTAAGTCTTTATGAGTCTATGGGCTTAACGCAAGCTCCTTGACTTGGCAAACGGAGCCCGACGTTTCTAATTCCACATCGTACCTCACAGTGCTTCCCTGCACACACCCTACCACCTCACACACTGTGCCTCTGCCCAGGGCTCTGACGGCGAGCATACTCTCACCTGGAATGCCTTCTTCTACTTGTGCTCTCAGACTGCCCACGTGGTACTCTCAGCAGCCATGGAACCCGTGCCAGGAAGCTTTTCTCAACTCCCTTGTCTTCTGTACTGGTTGAGTCAGGTTCATTTTTTCTGTGGTCCAGTAAGACTTAAGCCTCTCACTTGCCTGTACATCGTTTTCACAAATAATTGTCATTGTGTTCATCAAATTCTTGAGGTCAGTGGCTATGTCTTATTTCGTACTCTACTCTCTGTTCCTGGCACAATGGCTGGCACTTGGGGAGAGATAAGTCTACTTCTAAACGCATAAGAAACAGAAACACAGGTGCTTCAAAAATGATTTATCCAGGGTGGCTCCTGTGGCTCAGTGGGTAGGGCGCCCGCCCCATATACCAAGAGTGGCGGGTTCAAACCCTGCCCTGGCCAAACTGCAACAAAAAAAATAGCCAGGCATTGTGGCGGGTGCCTGTAGTCCCAGCTACTCGGGAGCTGAGGCAGGAGAATCACCTATGCCCAGGAATTGGAGGTTGCTGTGAGTTGTGACAGCACAGCACTCTACAGAGGGTGACAAAGGGAGACTCTGTCTCTAAAAAAATAATAATTTATCCAGATTTGTTTTCTCTTTTGAGGAGTTCTGTTGCCATTTATGCAGCAGGTATCTTATCTGAAATCTTAAGATTTTATTATTTTACAATATTTTATTATATTTACAAAATATATTCATAAATTTTTTCCTCTGAATTAAGTCTTAACATTTTTTCTCTCTTGATTAAATTCCTTGGGGAAATACTAAATTTGTTCTGTTACACTCAAATTGCTTTTCATAAAATGGAAAAAATGTTAAAGCCCTTACATAAAGAAAAAAAAATTTTGAACTCAATATTCACAATGCTTAATATTAGTAGAATATTTAATCATTTAATTAATCACTGTATGTTAATATAAAAAGGGTGAAATTCAATTTGGGCGCTAATGTTTACTGGGTTCTAGGCAAATGGAGGTTTAGAAACATAATTTATAAAGCACTTACTATGTTTCATGTATTATACTTTGGACTTCACCTCCCTAAATCCCTAGAAAAACCTATGTTAGTTGAGTACCATTATTCTCACTTTACAAATAAGAAAACCGAGTCTCCAAGAGGCTAGCTAATTCTCTTAATGAAGTGCTATTCTACTTCTTTTAAGAAGTGAAATTTGCCAAATGAATGTGCTTGACTTAAATATCTTTTACTTCCTCATTCTTTCCTCTAGAACCATAACATCCCACACTCTGAGAACGTCCCTCTTTTTTTTTTTTTTTTTCCACTAGGAACCCTATTATAGAGAAGAGAAGGCTAGTTTTTCTAATCAACTCCTAAGAAATCAGATAGGAAGTAGCATTTGTTCTAACAGTTCCCGCTAAGTGTGACGTCATGAATGACACACAGACCATTACAATTCTAGAGATCTTTTACCCTTGGTCCCTCTTGCAAATACCTTCACTGGATCGTTCCTTCAACACGTGAAAGGTATTTCTTTACTGGGAATGTTTATTTCATCTCCCTTATTCAGAGCTCAGATACCAGCAAACTTTATTCATCTAAAACTTTATTGAGGGACAGAAATCAATCAAAAGTCCTTGATCTGAGACCCAGCAAACAGAAGGAGCGTTGACATTCATTCACATTTCTACTCTGAAAATCTCCCTTCCTCACTCAGAGCACATTTACTGCACTTAGTACTTGTGTTGAGCCAGTTTGTACTATTCCAAAGCTCCCTTCATATAAGTAGCAGAAAATCATCAGAGAGAAAAGCAGGACTCATCCCTGTAATCTCGGAACTCAGGGGTGAGTTGGGGGGCCAAGTAGGTGGTTTGCTTGAGCTCAGGATTTTGGACCAGGTGACCAGAATGAACAAGAGTGAGACCCTGTCTCTACTAAAAATACAAAAAAACTAGTGAGGTGACAGATGCATGTAGTCTCCGCTACTCAGGAGGCTGAGATAAGAGGCTGTCTTGAACCCAAAAGTTTGAAGTTGCTGTGAGCTGTGATGATGCCACTGCCCTACCCAGGGTTATGGAGTGAGAATCTATCTCCAAAGAAAAAAAGAAAAAGAAAAGTAGCCATTCCTTTGAAATTAACAGGCATGTACAAAAAACGGCTATTGAGAGCAAGGGAAGAGAACAGAAAACTGTAAAGCACTTACTACGGAAAATGTTAATATCAATTAGTGAAATATTTGAGATATGTGCTGAGGATCAACACAGGATGGTCTTTGAACTTGCAATGCTCAAATAAGGTTGTTAGGAGAATAAGAACTTCCTCCTATGCTCACTGCTTCAGCTCAACATCCTGCACTCCGGCCCTCATTGCTGGTGGCACACTGTCTGAATTGCAATTAAGCCGTTGAAGACCAAAATTAAAGTGGATTTGAGAGTCCTGCAATAGGACAGGCAGGTAAAGAGTTGCAGCAGATGACAAATATGTTTTAATTAAATAGGGAAGGAAATGGCCTCAAACCGAAGCTTGCAGTAAAACAAAAGCTCGCTAAGCAGGTCTTGAACGCGGTCCATTTTCCTTCTCTGTCAAGTCTGTTTCAGACAAGACAGCTTTTCTCATCCGTTCCTGCATGCAATCAGTGTATTTTGTGGTTTTAACATAGCTGTTTGGTAAGGCGTATACATGTATTTGAGTGTGTGTTTAATTCTTTTTCGTGGCAAGGAACTACTATCACTGATGAATTGATTTCATTTAGCCGAATTAACTCTGTTAGTTACTTGAAAGATGAGGCTCCATTATCTTATACTGGTATGCAGAGAGTTACACAGAAGTATGAAAATGTACATCGTGGGCCAGTTACACGTGAAGAACTACGGATAATTATGAGAGCTGGTTAATATTTCTGAATTATTAAGTCTGACAGCACAATCCTGCTTTCTCTGCTGTTGTGTCTATTGATACCAGATGCTTAATGCATAGTAAAATGTGACAGTGCGGGAGAAGCTAAGGCTAGTCTGCAAAATAAAGAAAGTTACTGTGTGGAACATGAAGAGCATCACGCAGAAGCCAAAATTTAAATTGGTTTTAAACAAAAACGGTGGCTGTAAGTCTGAGTACTTGTTAAACTTCATTTACCTTATTTCTGCATGAAGTGGGGTTTTTAGGACTGCAGTTGCGTTACGCCACGACAGCTGGTTAGAGATCCCTACTTTCTCCTATCACTGGGATTTGGCAAAGGTCACTTTCTATACAGTGATATAATAATACGCCCTCCCTCAAATGCAGAAACTGCTTCAGATCTCCCTTTGGGCTGTTCACGTCCAAATATTCATTGGAACGCTCCCACCTGTGAAGTTGGGGGCCACGGGCCATTTACCATCAAGTTGACATTCCATTCTGATCCAGTGAGGATGATGATGGGCTTTTAGGTATTCAGAAACAATTTCCACAAAGCAGCATCAGAGATAAGTGAGAGAACCTTGCAACTGACTAAATGGTTTGGTTTTTTTTTTTTTTCCATTCTAGTTATAAAATTCACTAAGTGACACAACGGAGAAAAATTCACAAAGATTTATTAATTATGCCTGATATACTATAGATGATTATAAGGGCTGACTGACATTTTTCAATTATTAACTCTGACAGTAAAATCATTTTTTTTCTTTGTTTCTTCTGTTGATGCCAGATGTTTAATGTAGAATAAAGTGTGACTATAACATTATCTGCTATATTTATGGGTAGAAAAACCAGACAAGTACAATCTATCTGTGAATATGGACACACATGTAATAGGGAAGACAAAACAAGTGTCTTAAGAATTTTAATTCTTGGGCAGCGCCTGTGGCTCAATAGGGAGGGTGATAGCCCCATATACCAAGGGTGACAGGTTCAAATATGGCCCCAGCCAAACTGCCAAAGAAAAAGTAGCCAGGTGTTGTGGTGGGTGGCTGTAGTCCCAGCTACTCTGGAGGCTGAAGCAGGAAAATTGCCTAAGCCCAAGAGCTGGAGTTTGCTGTGAGCTGTGATGCCACAGTATTCTACTGAGAGAGATAAAGTGAGACTGTCTCTAAAAAAAAAAAAAAAAAGGATTTTTATTCTTATTTAAAATAGATGACTCTCACATAGATAGTGTAAGAGGAAATTTTCTATAGCAAAGGGGATTACTTTTCATTTCTTAGATAATAAAATGTGTCACTTCTGTTAATTGGTATTATTAGCTGCAGAGGTAACAGGATATTATGTGTCCTGTAAACGGAAATTTCAGCTGGTCTCAACTCTGGTCAGTGAATTTTCTTAGTAGTTAACATTGATTTAGTGCTTATAGCATGCTAAGTGCAATGCTTAGCTAAACCTAACCTTCATGCTATCCCTGGGAGGTGGGAACTGTCATTGCCCTTGTTTTATAGATCTTTATTCCAATTGAGGCATCAGTAAGTTAAGCAACTTGCTTAATATCACACAGATATAAGTGGCAGACTGAGATGTGACCCTGGAGGGTCTGGTTTCTAAGGCTGAGCTCTTAAAACACATGTTGACACCATCACTTCTGCCAGCCAACCCCGACACCTTAATTTTGTCCTTGTCCTTACTGCTCGCATGTTATTGACAACAAAAAGTCATGGCTTTAACCAATACGAAGAGATAAAAAGGCTCTATCTCTTTACTCATAGAAGATGGAGATAATGCTCTAATTCTTAAATAGTGGTTTATGCTTCCTGGTATAAACGAAATCGTTTAGGTAAAACAGAATCTCTTCTTCACCAGATCACTGAATTCTCCCATCGTTCGATAGCTAGCTTACTCAATCATAGCATTTGAATTTTAAAAGAACCCAGGCAACCATGGAAACAGAAAATGCTGAGAACACTAGGGGGTACTAGTCCTGCAGCAATGGCAGTACTGGTGGCATAGCATTCGTTTATTTAGTCTTGAGATATAATAAAACTCCAATCAATATAAATTTTTTTACATATAAAGTCTGTTGAATTCCATAGCTTTTGGCTACTTAATGTTTTATTATCAAATTCTGGAAGATATTTTTAGACAGAAAAATAAGATTTTTATCTTAGCAAAATCTTTTATTTTATTATTTTTTATTTTTTATTTTTTTTAGAGACAGAGTCTCACTTTGTCACCCTCAGTAGAGTGCTGTGGCATTACAGTAGCTAAGACTACAGGCGCCCTCCACAACACCTGGCTATTTTTTTGTTCTTGTTATTGCAGTTTGGCCGAGGCCGGGTTTGAACCCACCACCCTCAGTATATGGGGTTGGTGCCCGACTCACTGAGCCACAGGCACCCTATTATTTTTTATTTTTATTTATTTATTTATTTATTGTAGTTTTTGGCCAGGGCTTGGTTTGAACCCGCCACTTCCAACATGTGGGGCTGGCACCCCTCCTTTGAGCTACAGACACTGCCCTATTTTATTATTTTTTTGCAAAATATTTTTTAAATATTTTCTTCATATTTATAAGGGGATTATAATACCAATTATTGTCCAAAAATGTTTTAATGCAGTTTATATTATCACATCAACTGTCATCACAATTTCTTTTAGAAAGAGAAATGTGTTTCCAAACAAGATATTCTTTGAGGTGGGGAAGGTGGAGAGAAGGGAGTGGTGAATTACTAAAAGGAAGGAAGAGAGAATGTAAAATGAGGAGTAATTAGCAATTTTGCTCTGAATGACACTTCCCAGTTCCTCCCTTTGTTGCCAGAATGATCAGTAGAGTGTAAGAAAACTCAAGAATATTCCATGCAAGAGACGATTTCATGGGCCAAAGAAGGATTGGGTTTCAGGCAGAAGAATGTTTATCCTCTAAGGAGTCACAAAAAACTTAAAGATGGTTTCCTATAAGCCAGGGAATTAACATATTGGAGGCAATTTCAACTTGACCTTAAGCTGGAAGAGTGCACCCCACCACCTGATCAAATCTGGACATCATTTATAACATCATTTATAAGATGTTGCAATTTGCATAGAGAAGAGTTTTCAGATTTGAAGTTTTTAAGACACAGAAAAAAGCAAGAAGGAAAAAATCATTATTATTAAACTTCTAAGAAGAGAAAGGAAAAGAAGACTAGACTCAATATTTGAGGCCTTTCTCTGTATAAGAACATTTTATGTTCAGTACATTTAATGATCTAGTACATAGGGCAATACTTGTTGAATTTGGAGGAGTGGTATTTCGCAATCTAATAGAGCAGTAGTACTCTTGGTCCAGTGAACTCTGTTCTGATGATGGGCACGCCAATAACCTTGACTTAAGCATTATACAAGATATTCAGGTAATAAAAATGCTTGCATTCCCTTAATATTTTAAAATTTAAAAATATTTTTTATTTTTTTCTTCTTTTCCTTTCCCTCACCCCCTCCCTCCTTCTCTGTCT
>CAUYON010031198.1:0-15150 GCA_963573935.1 Arctocebus calabarensis
ATTCATGAATGAAGGATGTATGAAAGGGTGGGAGGTTGGTTGGGAGGGAGGAAGGGAAGGAAGGAAGGAAGGAAGGAAGGAAGGAAGGAAGGAAGGAAGGAAGGAAGGAAGGAAGGAAGGAGACAACAATAATGGGAGTAAATGATGAATGCTAAGCTAAGAAAAAAATAGTCTCAAGAAGGAGAGATCAGAAGCTAAGAAAACCAGTTTCAAGAAGGGCATTTGACCTTAAAATAAAGAAAACTACTCACAAAAATCCTCCAGTGAACAAAGAAGAACCTGGGTCACAGTGTCCCTAGGACTTTTTTTTTCCCTAGTGTATATTCTACACGCTCTCAAAGGGCTCAATATTATTATCTTTACAGTCTACACACAAATTAAAAAAACCTCTTCATTCTTTTCCTTAAATCTAACCTATACACATTGCTTTTTAAAATAAAAAGTAATCTACTGAAGAGGAAAAAATAACATGAAACGACATGGAAGTTAAAATGCAAAAAAAGGAACACATGCAGATGAGCTTATAGAGAAAGAGATGTATTCAAAGATAACCAAATTCTAACCCCTACTTGACTGGTTGACCAAGGTAAAATACCCTTGTTTCCTTTCTCTTATTTTGGATACACCTATAAAAATATAGATAGCATTTATAGTATAATATAAATGTGAATGTTAGAATAGGCTACCTACCTATCATTCATCTGTCAATCCATTCAAAATCTACTGAGCATTTACTGTGCACTAGAGCTATTAATATGTTGTGCTCTGGGAAAAAGATGGTACAAGAGATTATAAATATACACGTGCGTGCGCACACACATACACACATAGATTCCCTGCACTCCTGGAGTTTCTAGTTTAAAGGGGATAAATAAACAAAACAGGAGATTATAATGACATGTACCATAGATAGGTCTAAGAGCTTTATATGCAAATCTAACCCCTTATAGATTTTCTTTAACCATTTACAAAGTAGGTACTATTAGTATTCCTATTTTACAATTGAGAAAACTGAAGTACTAAGAGGTCAAAGAGTTGTACAAAGTCACACAACTAGAAAGTTACAGTGTTGGCCAGGGTTTGGACCAGGCAGCTTGAACCCAGAGCCCATATCTCAATCACCAAAAACTTAAAAATGCAGAAATAGTAGGTGACGACTTAAATCTCTTTAGGACCATAGTGCCAGGTATATCATGGCCTGAGGGTGCCTGTGGGAAGAGGTTACTGTGACCTTCAGATGGCAGTGGAGTTGGTAAGACCAAAAGCAGGTATGAAGGCAGCTACGAAGACACCATGTGGTAAGGAAAGACAGACTAACATTTGAGACATCTGTCAGTGGCAGGACAGTGTGAAGGAACTCTGCAGTGGGCAGCATGGAGGTGGGACAGCAAATGAACACTGGACGCTCCTGCTGTCAGCGGACTGTTCTGCTGGACTGTCCTTCTGGAAGCGCAGGGCACTGCGCTGCAGCAGCCAAGAGACTCATCATGAGCAGCTGTAGGCCTGCACGGGCTCTTCCCTCCTCCCATGCTCCTCAACCCCTCTCCCCTGGATTCACCCCGAACTGACACCTAAGACAAAAGGAAGAAGTTTCCAGGATTACCACACAGAATCAGGCTATAATTCAACCTGTCGTGAAACTTAACTTTCTGAAATTATGTTTTGGCATAATTTTCCATGCCTTTCTAGAAACATCCCCATAGCATTTTCTAACACCCTTCTTCCTGGGAACTCAGAGTACTTCACAAATATCTCAATCGATATCCCAACAGATTGTGAGAAGCAGAGCAGTCATTAACATCCCTATTTTATGGCAAGTCTCACACTTAAGGCAGCGTCAAGGAATAAGTATAAGACTTGAAAAAGGTTTTCATAGAATTCAACAACATCAAGCCAAAGGCGGTCTGAAACGCTTTCCTTTCTTTATATTTCTCAGATTCTCTTTCCACTCCAAGTAGTTCTGTGGTGTTGCAGAAGCCCCTCTCTTGCACAGCAATGTTATTGGAGCATTTCATGTGATTATGTTGTCTTTTTACACATCCTCAGCCACTTCTTTAAAGCCAAAAAACAAATCCCCAAATTTACAGAGCATACCATTCTTTACCATTCTTCTTTTTGCTAGCAAAGGCAGGGTCTATTCAGCAGGAGGTTCCAATGACCCACACTGGGGCACGATTCATTAGGGAAGAGCTACAAATATATAAATCAATGTGTCAGGGAGGAAGTACGGCTGGATCCAGTGGGAGATCCTACTATACACCAATTTGTTCCGCTCTGTGTGGGCTCACCTGTCTTTGGTCGCTCATACCATATAATAATCAATTATGCTGACAAGTTTCCCTACAAAATGTTTCAGCCTCAGTTACGCGTACATCTCAGAGGTGAGATCTGAGCCCTCTATGGAGGAAAATGAGCAGAGAGCTTGGCTTCTAGTAAAACAGAACATATGGAACTGTTTGGGGGAGAGAAAGTGCGAGCAAGCATGCAAGTGTGCACAGGCAGGGGAAAATTTGTTCAAGGGTGGAGAGCTCAGATATGCCCCATACTGGGAGAGACGCTAATATCTGAGAACTAGTGAATTTTAAAAAGTAGTTCTTGTTTTTACCAAACTGGCTATTGCACACCCAGCATTTTAGCTCATTCCAAAAATAAATTTAACTGCTCTATATGACCTTTCCATGCTAAGCAAAACAAAACGCACCACTAGGCAAAAATGTAATTACTAGCAACCAGAAGACCTGGGCTCCAAACATGGTTTTAACACTCACTGACTTTGGGATATTAAACAAGTTGCTCTCCTTTTCTTCATTTGCAAGAGGTGTGATATTCTTCATGACCCAAGGTAACATCCCTAGACTGCCCACCATAAAGTAAACTTAGGCTTTAAATCATCTCCTGAGTTTACAGGAGATGAGTCATCTACACTTTTTTTTTTTTCCTAGATTTTACTTATCAAAGGACGTTGTTTGTGAAGATAGGCTGATTGAGATTGGTAATCACCACAGTGCATTCTGATGAACTAAACTCAACAGCATCCTGCCTGAGTGTGTGTGAAAAGAACAGTAATAGAACCACCCACACTCTGCCCAGGGAAATAGCCTTCCTCCCAAATCCAATAACAGTTAGTGGTTCAAAATCAGAATCCTTGATGTTTTCCTGAATTTCCTTGTAAGATGATCTCTTCACTCAGGAAATACCTATGCCCATGGGAAAGATAGAGTCAACAGCTAGAAGGCAGACTAGTTTCCAGACATTAGGATTTCATGACCCAGGAAAAAAATGAATCGAACTTTTTATTTTACCATGTAGGGATGTTTTTAAAACAAAAGAAAACAAAAGCAGGTCATCTACAATACCATTATTTTCATAAAAGTGCAAATGTTGTTAACACTGAAACATGGAAGAAAAATAATATCTTGTAAAAAAAAGAATAGTCTCTACCAAGAAAATAAACTCTTCACACACACACACACACACACACACTCCTTGCCCTACATGTGCACAATGATGCTACTCACTGTTTTGACTTTATTTTACCCAGTTTTCTGTGGATGACATGCTGGACCGGCTAGCCTGAGTTAACAGACTGGCTTTGGGGACCATAGCTCTAGAAACGAGGTCTGAGGCATCATTAAGAGAGGACATGTCTTGCAGATCGCTCTGCCTGATGAGACATATGCCAAAGACAACATTCGACTGTTGTGATTGTGTTAACTTTGGGTGGGGTGGGAGAGTTTTTGCTTTTAAATGGAATATCATTCTATCAAGCTAGGATACATACATACTCAAGTCTCTCAATAGACTGTGGGTGAAAACAGATACAGGCTCATATGTTTTAAAAAGTAGGAAAAATAAAATACACAAGGACTCAGCTGTCAAGATTTTGTCTTTGGATTCTTTTTTCTAAATACAAAATTAAGACAAAACTTGAAAGTATTAAATCGTTCAACAACCTCTTACTGAGGGTTACCTAGGAGACATTGTAAGAACATGGAGATATAATTTGGAAAGAAAATTCTAATGATTCATAAAATTACCACAGTTCCCATGTAACTGAAAACAATTGAGCCTGCCATAAAATACAGAGTATTCAAATCATTTTAATGGTTTTTCATTTTTTTCTTTTAAACTCTCTGCTTTTTTTTATCACTAAGATTTTTTTAAAATGAGAAGTAGAATGTTCCTACTGCCCATTTTCTTCTTTTATTGTTTGCCTTTTGTTCCAAAAATGAGGGTAAAATTAAGTTCCTAGATCACTGGAGATTTCCAGATGGTCAGACGAATGAGTGCTTCAGCTCCTGGGCACGCGTTTCTGATGGATATGGACACACATCTCTCATTCTGTCCACATGGCTCTTGTTCAATACACATTAGATTTAGCCTGAGTACCTTAAATATGTGACTTCCAAATTTCTGCCTTGAATGAGGACCTAAATTGATTTAATTGCCAAAATCAAAACAGAAATTTCTTGTGCATTTATAAAAATACCCCTTTATTTTCCGGTGGATATATTTGAAATACAGTGCTAAAAAAATCCTATTATATATATTGTAGCATATTTTTATATATTTTTGCAGACTATTCTGAAATGTAACATTTTTTTCTTTTTATTTGTCTCCCTCCCTGATCTCTACATTCTTCTGGTTTATGTCATTCACCTTTTTTCTGGTTCCCTGGAGCTCCTCTTCCTGTGTTACGACTCGAAGCCATTTGCCTTGCCTTCTATTTTCAGGTGTTCATAGGTCTTGAACTCTACCATATAACAAGCCTGTAGGCAAGGGCTGGATAACAAATACAAGTATTTATTAACTAATTACGTATATACTGCTTTATATGCCAGGTGTTATTCCAGGTGCTTTTAAAATTATTATCTCATTTAATCCCTGTAACAACTCTAGGAGGTAGATACTATTACAGATGATGAAACCAAGGCACAGCAAGTTCAGTAACAATCCCAAGGTAACACAGCCAGTAAACGGTGCAGCCAGATTCAAAGCCAGTTTGTCTGTCTTCTCTAGAACCTCTGCTGGTAGAGGAGGAACAGGAAGAAAGGAATGTGAGGTAGCCATTGAGAGAGAAAGAGAAATTAAGGACTGATTTTTGGGGCAAAGAAGGACAGAGGGAAGGGCATCCTAGGAGCTGCCATGGATCTAGATCAAAAATCTGGGCTGGGTGTTCATAAGGAAGAAGGAAAAAAAAAAAAAGTAAGGTAGCTATAACCATCTTGGAGAAGTTTTGCCATCTTGAGGATAAGGGTTTTATCAGTGTGGTTCAAGGCATGAGTGACTGGCAGGAATGGAAAAGCCAAACTCGTGGTATGCTGGTGACTGTTCAACAACCAGTTCTCCAGGGAAATGGGAGAGTTCTGATTTGCAGTGTTTCCTCGTTTCAGAGGTGTAAATAATCTCCCCTAGGCCAATTTCAAGCTACCAGTGTGATGTCACTGAACTAAGAGTTGGGAAGAGACCCACGGTAACACTAATCATGTATTATTTCTGCCACCAGCTACAATATACGAACAGGATAAACTCAAAAGCACAGATGATAATAAAATGTAATAAAATAATTAAGGCACGATGAGTCTGAATATTTCTTGCCTTTGTTTTTAATATTAACCGAATTTACTTTTTAATAATGGCTATCCTCAAAAACCAAATCGCAAAATTTCTGGAAATTTAACAACTGGCTCTCTGGAGCCCCGGGAGTGTGAGTTCTCAAGTATATATATATAGAGATATATTATATATATAATTTTATTTTATTTTTTTCCTCTCAACTAAATAGATAGTGCTGTGGAGACTTTGATCTTCACAACATCCCAAATTTACCACAGCTAGGAAATAGAAAAAGGGGAAACAAACAAAAATGATAGCGTTTGTGGAAAACAGACACCCCCTCTAATCTGATGAATGGAGAAGGAGGTCAAGTGTGAAAAAGAATGAGTTTGAGAAGGTAAGTCCAGAGAAGGACTGAGTCTGACTGAGTTCTCCAACATGGCAATGGCCACGTGTGGCAGACGAAAGAACACTGCTGAACCTTCTCATCCACCCTCTCAGCCCTAAGTGAGGTCTTGCATCTTCTTGTTCTATTTTACAAAGGTTTTTACTCACAGAAGGAATAGAGGACTTTTCATAAAATGACCACTCTTTAGGTAAGTCACAATAATAAGCTGTGTAAAAAGAAGGCACAGCTCAGGCAGTTGATGAAAACCATTTACGGACACAGCTGGATATGGCACAAGGAAAAATCTGCATGGAAAGTTCTGATAGAAGGGAAGAAAAAGTCAAATATCCCAGGCAGCTGGCAATCTTTGGAGAAAGACTTTCTATTTCACTCATCAAGCTTTCCCCTGAGTCAAGTATAGAGTCTAGTACAATCATACTCAGAGAGTATTTTCTACTAAACGCCTTTCCATACAACTGTTCCATGAGGAAACTCTATTTCAAATTCTTGTTGTTTGAGTATAAAGAGATGTGGGGAGTTGTGTGTGTGTGTAAATAAAAACTCCCTTAGTGGAAAACTTTGTGTCTTTCTTTTTATTGCTTAAGATTATAGTAATATTTGAAAATTCCTAAATTCCTAAATGGATGCACATTTAAAATTATTTAATTTGCAGTTCTTTCTATATAACCTTTAGTAGATGTAGCACAATATACAATTTTCCATATAATGCACTTATCAAATGCTTGTCAAATTGAAAGATTAGTGCAAGCTCCATCTCATTATTCCAAACTGCTAAATAATGGGCTGTTTTGCTAATTGACACCTGAATATATAATTATAACTGGCAAGCCTACATAGCAGAGCACCTTAGGTCAAAAAATCAGCTAGCGTCCTAATCTCAAGTGCCAAGCTGTGGATTGAATTGGAAGTTAGTTAACATAGTTCTCACTTTTATAATTGCAAAAAGGAAGCACAGCTGTAAGCCTCAGCTTGGCTCTGGTAAAGCCAATACTGAGACGAAACCTTTCCACTTTTATTGAACATTGTGTTTCTGCTCCCCTGTGCTCCCTTACTCAAAAGACAAGCACTTTCTGCCATAAAATTCTACTTTAAAGAAGGAAGGAATTCTACTTTCCTGCTATAGCTGATGTGGTTCAGTTTGGATACAGACAAATAGCAAAGCTATATCTAATGAAGGACCCCTACAGGTCCTTTTTCCAGAACAATCATTTAGTGAATATTTCTTGAGCATCTATAACAAGGAAAGCTATGTTTTAAGGAGATGGGAGAACAGAAGGGCAGGAGGCTAACTTTATTAAATATCCCCTCTTAGTGTAATCCCTAAGATTACACTAAGCAGGTCCACACACTTCATCAATTTAGTCCTCACATGTCTTCTTTTAGCTAAAAAAAAAAAAAAGGTGAAATTCCTGGCCCATAATAATGCAGCTAGTCAGTGATGGAGCACAGAGCTGCCCCCAGGCTTGCCCTACTCCAAGATCTGCTCTTTCCATTATATCATATTCAAAATTGTAACAAGAAGTATCAGGCAAGGTCTGACATGAAGGGGAACACAACCAGTTTTGGTCTTCTTGAAGAGGACAGCAAAGATGCAGGAGGTGTCTGTTGGTGCAATCCATCGTGACCTAGGATGCTCTAGAATGGTTTCATAGACAGGCTGGAATCTGAGTTGGGCCTTCAGGGAAGGTAAGTAGAAAACCTAGACCTTCAGAGCATGGGTAGAAGATAAGGGGTGTGTGAGTATTCCATACTTCACCAGATGTCTGCTGAGAGAGGCAGGGAGGGCCTACTGAGAAAAGGCACAGGGAGCAGGAATGTGGGAGAATTCACTTTTAGGCAAGGAAAGCAGATTGGACATACTTTGTATCTAGATGTGGGGGTAAAAGACAGGGGGTGGTTAATAAAAGAATTACTTGAAACTCTATTTAAGTAGTAGTCAGATCTCCAGGTCTCTTCTCCCTTTGGGAAACTATCTCTCCCACGCTGGCAACAAATCTGAAGTTTATTTCCTGCAAAGAACAAAATAGAGGATCTCTGGACTGGGAGACAGTATGAATAAGGCTGTAGAAAAGAGATATTAAGTAAATTTACACATATCGAATGCCAAGTGTCCCTGGCCCCTCTCCAACCTCTTCTCATTTGGTTTCCTGATGGCAGCAGACAGGCCTTTGGACTCCAAAAAGAAGATTAGAGAATCTTTCTTCCTGGAGGCTGGTTCTAAAGAATGACCAAATGAAACTGACAGGGGAGGTTTTCCAAATAAATGGTCCAGTAAAATTTTCATGACCTATGACCCCAGCCCCAGCTGGGAATTTAGATCAGAAGAATAAATAAAAGATAAAGAGCTCTTGTTCTTAATATTTGAAAAACAGAATCTCTTTGAACCAAACTCCATGTAGTTTAAAGTATTTTACTTTATTTGCAAAAAAAATTCTTCCTTTTTACCTTCTGTGTTCTTGACAATTTGATTACCAAATTAATGAAATAACCTCAAATTCATGCTGGTTTAAAAGTCAAGGCCATTAGCACACATACATTAAAGATCCTCAGAACCACATAGTCAGAAAACACACAGAACAGTGCACAAGTTATCCTCTTCCTTTAATTAAGTCAATCAATACACATTTGCTCAGGGTTCTACTGAAGAGATCTGGTCTCTTTTAATAAGCACACCCGCCTCTAAGGCGTCTAAAAATTTTAGTCTGCAGAGGTTTAAGTAAGTGATTAGAGTTTTTCTACTATTATCTTACAGGTCATACTATGTATCACATTTAAGCGAATGTGGCAGGATAATCTTCTGAGCAACTAATTTCTGTCCTGACTGCTACAGAAAACATGGGGGAAAAAAATCCCCAGATGTATTTTTTT
This sequence comes from Arctocebus calabarensis, assembly GCA_963573935.1. Lineage (NCBI taxonomy): Eukaryota > Metazoa > Chordata > Mammalia > Primates > Lorisidae > Arctocebus > Arctocebus calabarensis. The sequence continues at coordinate 8,834 of CAUYON010031198.1, forward strand.
TCTCCTTCACTGCTGTCACTTGTAAAAGAATAAACAGTCTTTGGTTCCCCAAAGGAAAAGATGAACAGTTTCCTTTGCTTCAAGGAATGCTCACAAGAAAATCTTCCAGAGAGGAAGCTGGAATTGCCCTCAATGGGAAGGGGAAGAAGGTTTCGCTTGCTTTTAAAGAGACTGATGCCAATGATGGTGATGAACATTTACTGAGTACTGATGACATGTGCTAGAAAGTGTTCACAGTGACATGTAAGTTAGAAATTTACATATTAATTTACTTAATCCTTGCAACAATCCTATCAAATAAGTACTGTTAGTGCCATTTTACAAAGGAGGAAACTGAGGCACAGAGAGGGCAGGTAATGTGCCCAAGGCAATACAGCTAGTAAGTGGCAGAACCAGGACCTGAATCCAGGTAGTTTGGCTGCAGGTACCTCTCCCCAGTGACAGCAGTTTCACCAGCATGGCCTCTATCATCCCAACTAGACCTTGAGATGCAGGAGGCTCTGAGAATCCTGAGCAGCTAGTCAGTGGTCAGTGGGGAGAGGAAGACTGGGACGGGCCGCCAGTGACTCATTCTGTGACCTTGAGAAGTCACATAATTTCCCTCAGTCTGATATTTTAAATATTTACTTTATAGGACTGTAGCGAAGATTAAATGAGATCATATCATGAAAAGCATGTTGCTCAATAAATAATAGTTGTTGTTAGTCCCCATAAATTTAGTTGAATGAGGGTAATTTTCCTGAGAAAATATTGAAAAATAAATATAATCTTTATTAATTAAGAAAACATGCATAGGAAAGTAGATGCCTCCAAGTTCACAATGATTGGTCATTAGACGTATCTTAAAATAGCAACTGGAATACAGAGGAATGAATAAAAATAGACATGAAAATGCAAGAGATGGGAAGATAATGTAGTCCAATTGTATGTTCAGAATAGCACCATAATTTAAAAGAACTGTTGGCATACACTGAATTTATATTTCATTTCTAAGTAAATTACATGAGGGGACCCTTGAGATTTCCATCACAAACAAACTACATTTATGATTTCATCTGTATGCTTCAATACATTGCCAATGAATTTCTTAGCCTTCATTTCTAATGATAGGAGGCTTTGCTTTTTTTATTAAAGAAGTGAAGCTATAAAATTCAGTACAACTAAAAATCTTAAAAATCATTTTAAATTTGATTAAGTGGATAAAATGAGTTAGCATAACAGCTTTGTTTATATTGATAAAATTTAAGAAAAACTGAAAATTATTATAAAGCAGTAAATATCTTTCAAATTATATGCATAATAATCACTTAATATTTACTTTCATTTTATAGACAGGATTTTGCCCCCCCCAAATCCCAATTCATTTTTTTTTTTTTGCAGTTTTTGGCCGGGGCTGGGTTTGGTGGTGTTTTCAAGGATAAGCTTCTAGTTGTCAAGATACTAAATAAGAACCAGAAATATACTACTTTAAAAAACCAAGAATGCTATCTCTTTCTATACTTCAAAGAATTAGGTGAGCACTTTGCTCTCTCATAATGGCTATACTAAAGTTAAGAAATAGTAACCCAGGGTTATTCATAGAACGTGCTAAAAGTATACATGATAGCCACATTTGACTTCATTCAATATTTTAATAATATTTTCAACAATGGAACCAAATAACGCCACATACAAAATGAACTGAAAAAGCAGCACACAAATTAGTGTTCAGAGACAAAGTTCTTTTATTCAATAACAGCACTCTTCTTGACCACACAAATAGCTGGGGCTCTGTCCCAATGTGCCTCCTCCAGGCCATAACATTGTTCTCAAAACGATTATTATTAATAATAAGGAATTTATTTCCAAATAGCTTAGGTCTTCTATTCTGAATAGACTACAAAACAATCAAGTATGTTTTCATCTTATCTTTACATGGTATACATGCCAAGGGCTAAATCATACTGTGCAAGCAGTTTCATCTAAATGCAAAGCATACTATTTGATGTAGCGACATGTGCAAGTAATTGTTCTGTCACAATGTATGCCATTGTGCAACCAATGATATGGAATTTTTAATATCAGCATTTAATGAAGAAATTTTGCCATACATCTCTCAGCTCTGAGAAATCTACATGCATTATTATGAAAATGTCTATAACATTACATCACAAATTGAAAGTGTAGAATTAAGTATAAAAGAACCCTATCTCTGTATTAATTTAAAATATATATATATATACACATAGTATACACATCACATGTAAAGATGAAAGTCTCTTAGAAAGATATATAGCAAACTTAACTTTGGCTACTTCAGAGGAAGGAGGGTTGGAAGGAGGGTAAACTATACAATTTGTAGGTTTTATTTTTATTATACACTGCTATATTATGTGTTTTTCCTTTCCAAGGATCACCAGGTTTATTTTTTATAATAAAACTAAGAAAGGTCAGACACAGTGGCAAATGCCTATAATCCCAGGACTTTGAGAGATTGAGGCAAAAGGATCATTTCAAACCAAGAGATTGAGACCAGCCTGAGCACCATAGCAAGAACCTCTCTGTATAAAAAAAGAAAAATTTAATTAGCCAGATGTGGTGGTGCACACCTATAGTCCTAGCTATTCAGAAAAGCTAAGGTAGAATAAAAGCCCAGAACCTCAATGCTGCAGTGAGCTATGATTATGCCACTGCACTCCAGGATGGATGACAGATTGACACCAAAGAGACCCCTCCTGCTTTAAAAAAAGAAAGAACAAAGAAAACCACTGCCTTTCAGTATCCCCACCCCACCTTATGCACGCACTACAAAAATACAAAGCAAATCAGAAAACCCAATTAAGAGGTCTGTTATTTTGTAAACTTCTAAATGAATTTTATATACAATTAAAACCTCATAAATTAAAATAAAGGTTGAACCAATAATATTTATTGAAATCTAGCAAAACAAAGAACAGGCTATGATAACTAAGGCCAAGGATAGATGATAGTTTTATTTATGTTAATCTTTAAGAAGTTTACTATTAAATCAATAAAGAGATAGAGATAGATGTAGCAAGTATTTACTCAGGCAGTACATAATCCTCTGTAGTAATTTTTTTTTTTTTTAAGCAGAGTCTTACTCTGTCACCCTGGGTAGAGTGCTACAGCATCATAGCTCACAACAACCTCAAACTCTTAGGCTCAAGTGATCCTCTTGCCTCAGCTTCCCAAGTAGCTAGGACTACAGGTGCCCACCACTGTGCATGACTAGGTTTCCTTTTTTTTTAAATTAAATATAGCTGTATATATTAATGCATTTTGGGGGTACAATGTGTTGATCTTATATACAATGTGGAATGCGTAATATATGAAATTGGTTAACAAGCCCTTCACCTCACTTATTGTGTTAAGACATTTATACTCTACACTTAATGTATTTGACATGTACCCATGCAAAATGCACCATAGGTGTGGTCCCACCGACTATCCTCCCTCCATCCAGCCTCCCTCCTCTCGTACCCTCCCCACTCCTCTTCCCTCCTTCATCCTGGACTATAGTTGGGTTTTATCTTTTTAGTGGAGACAAGGTCACTCTCTTGCTCAGGCTGATCTCAAGAAATTCACCTGCCTCAGCCTCCTAAAGTGTTAGTATAATAGGTATGAGCCACCATGCCTGGCTTGTAGTAATTTTTAAAATATAAAACATTTAATATGAAATAAATGACAGAGAGAATACTGAAATTAACCCATATACATATAGATAACAAAATGTACTTTGTGGTATTTTATATTGGTTGTATAGTACCAAAATTAATAAATTGTGTTGAGAAGATTAATAATTTAGGCCAGAAGTAAGGTAGTTAGCCCCCTCAACTCATCATACTTCCCTCAAAAATCCCAGAATGATCAAAATGTTGAAATGTAAAATTTGAAATTGTATAGATGCTAGATGCAAATCTATTTCTATCATCTTAGGAAATGACTTTACAATCTGAATAAGCAGACTACACAGCTACCCCAGTAAGTTTAGAAAACAGGCTACTACTACTACTACTATCTATGGTAGGAGTTAATTTTGCTTTAAAATTTTTCTATAGAAGTATGTGTGTGTGTGTATATAAATAAGTATACATACACATACATTTGTATTCATTCTTAGTAGATAATACTGGATATAAATTAATAGTGAGAAACTCATCTACCTAACAAACATGTGATACTTACATCTGACCAGAGAAAGAAGAATAATACCATGAAGGCTAGACCAGGCACCCTCAGTCTCCTGAGAACTGTCTTCTTCAGAGACATTCACCCAATGCAAACAGAACTTTCTGTCATGATTATTAAATGTTCTATATCTACATTGTCTAAAATAGTGACTATTTTATATATTTGTATAGTACATATATAATATATGCATATATTTTACAATATATATCTATTAAACACTTGAAATATGCTTAATACAACAGAGAAAATAAATTTTTAATTTCATTCAAAGAAATTTTATTCAATTAAAATTGTTTTATTGTAGTAGATATGGTTTGGTTTTTTTTGTTTTTTGTTTTTTTGAGACAGGGTCTCTCTATGTTGCCCAGGCTGGCATGCAGTGGCTATTCATAGGCGCCACTGATCACCGCAGGAGTTATGATTTGCTCCATTTCAGACCTAGGCTGGTTCACCCCTCCTTAGGCAACATGGTACCCCCCCATCCCTCCTCCTGGGAGGTCACCATATTGATGCCAAACTTAATGCAGACACCCAATTGGCATAGCACACTACAGTCCAGAACTCCTGAACTCAAGTGATCCTCCCGAGTAGCTGGGACTACAAGTGTGCACCACTGCATCCAGCTGTGGTAGACATGTTCACATAAAATTTATCATTACCTTAACCATTTTCAAATGTACTGCACAGTACTGTTAATTATATGCACATTGTACAACACACTGCTAAAACTTTATCTTGTAAAACTGAAACCACTGTTCTAATTTAAATTTATTTATGTACATTTTAATATCTTAGAATTTAAATAGACACATATATCCAGTGGCTACCAAGCAGCACAGCACAGGGATAGAAAGCTGTCTGTTCCCAAGTTTAACTCTTCTGATTTTCCATATGCTGACAAACTTTTGCAACTCGAGTTTTACTTTATAGTTATAACAAAAGTACAATATAAACCACTGGAGTGGCAAAGATCTACCAATGAACTTCTCCATGTAGTCTTAAGCAAGACAATTGTTTTCCTCAGCTAATAAAGACTGGAACTTTAAGACTGATTATCAAAGTATAGTCCACAGAGTCCTGGGCATCTCTGTATTCCTATTAGAGGGTCTGGAAGGTAAAAATATTTTTATAATATTAATACTAATATGTTATTTGCCTGTGCTGACTATTTTCCTTTTTTTGTTTTTAAATACATGTATTTTATTATTCTTCATTACATTATTTCGCTCCCCACCCCCCAGTGGTAAGACAGAATTTATTTACAGAAAAAAATACAGAAAACACTAAAGCTCCTGGTAGAGGGAGAGAATTCAAGTGGGGAGAGAGAAGCTCTCTCCGTTTCTCTCCTGGTCTTTCCCCGTCTCCTCCTTTAGGCCTTTAGTCTCAGGGCATATATACATATATGGGTTCCTTGGTCAGGAAACGAATGAATACAGTCCCTTCCGCCAGGGGCAAGGTGAATGAATGTATCAATGAATAGATACAGTCCATTCATGGAATTGAGGCCTAGGAAATTCACAAGAAATTGACCTAGGCATAGGAAATGGGGATTCCACATTTAGTCCTAAATGTAAAGTGAAGGAGACACCAAGGCACAGGTGTCTCCTTGGAAGTTGTCCAGGCATTTTGGCTATTGGAGCCTCTGGTGGGGGTTGGAGGTCCCCCTCCTTGCCTGTCATCCACCCGCTGGCTCTTCAGCTGGCTGCCGCAGCACTGACACTGCCAAGGAGGAGGCAGCAGGTCTGCCAGCCCCGCTGAGCTGGATAGGGCATCAATTGTCCTGCATCAATTCTCCCTCTCTGAGTAGAAACTCTAACTGCTGTTAGGGAAAAGGGGTGAAGACTCAATCTAACTGCTTCCTGCTGAATCGGGTGATGATAGAAGGGGGAAGTTAGGGTTTCTCCGGAGGGAGAGTGATACAGGTGTTCATAGACTGGAATCATCTTTATTGCATGTGGCTTGATGACATTTCTGGAAAACATAAATCTGATTAGTGTAATTAGTAATAGGCAAAGGTAGAACAGCGTCAGGTCAGAAGCACTTATTCAATGATGCTAAAAGAAAACCATATTAGGATTTTTCTTGCTGTTTCCTAAATAATAACTTCAAACTTTCTTTTGGCTCAC
>CAUYON010031199.1:0-72203 GCA_963573935.1 Arctocebus calabarensis
CTGCAAAATGTTCGGATATAATCTTGGTTAATTCTGATGAAGCCAGCACACTGTTGGAAGGATTTTGGACCCATCCCTTTCACTTTCTTCAGTTGTTCTCGGTTGATGAAGGGCCCATTTTTCTCTCGCCATTCAATGATATTTTTGGCCCTGTTGGCATTCAGTCCTGCGATATGCCTGAAAAACAAGAATAAAGATCTCATCTAAAAAGAGAATGATATAAAACATTTAGATTATAAAAACCAATTGCAATGACATTATCACATGCCTAAATTAATCCAAAAGAGAATTAATAAAAAGGACAAAGAAGAAAGAGTTAAATAAGAGAAAAGATAGATAACAAAATGAAACATAGTAACAAAACTCATAGCTATCATAAAGATGTTGGCAAACTGGTTAACACTGATGTAAGAAAAAGAACTGTTCCCTAAAGTAGTTCTACAATAACATTCCTTGTATTTCTAAATCAAATAATAATGTTGCCTATTTCTGGTCAGCTTACAAAGTGAATCAGTAGCATAAGTTACAATAGCTACAACTGTTTTGTACTAGCTCCTCCCCCTTTAGGGGGGTCAGCTCGTTTTACAGAGTTGAAGCTTAGAAAGATATGTAGTCTTGAATGTTATAGTTAGTATAAAAATATAAAATTTATATAATTAAGTACTTTACTTGGTCTTAATTTAAGGATTCAGAAAATCTTAATTTTATAATCACATTCCATATATGGAATTTTGAAATGTTTGTAGCTATGGTAAAAAAGCAGCATCTTAATAAATGTAAGGGATATTTTCCATGATACTTATTTTAGTGAAAAAGTTCTAAACCAGGGAATTTCATGCTGCATCAGCAGACTTATATAATAAATGCAAAACTATGAACAAAAAAAAGCAACTCTTCTATAACCACAGGGAAAAAAAGACATTGTATATAAGATATGATTATACTGTGATGGAAATTTTGACAGGTGATTTGTGGAATTAGTATAAAAATATGTAACCATACCTTGAACTCTCAGAACTTATTTTCTAGTTACTTCCAGCTTTAATAGGCAAGAGACTGAACTAGTGAATACCTACTCTCATATGGTGGGAAACAGCTATTTTCCATGTTAGCCTTATTTAAATTCTATTAGTAACACTAATGTACTCAATGGTTACCATATGCTCTTCACTTTAGATTTGCAATATTAAAAATGATACTGTGAATTATTACAATTTTCTTCTTAAATGATGCTTTCCCCTCTTACTGATTCCCTAGAACTATGTATAAACCCACAGATCGATATTTGACTTTGTTCACGTGTCCCCTTGTTCCTGTAGAATTTGGACTACACAGACAGTTAAACTCAAGATTCTATGTTCTTCAGCCACAGACTTCGTGTCTCACCTTAACAAAACTTCTGAACAGATGTTAATATCAACTCCCACAAAGCTGACACATTCTTCTACAACACTGTCCAGTGTTGCCTTAAGTAAAGTCTGAGATACATCATGCTGAAAAGACAAAGATCAAAAATCAATCAAAAGTGAAGCACAAACCATTCTTGGACTATTCCATTGCTCTGCCTCTATTCTTGGGAGCTGGCTAACATGCACCATGGTAAATTTCCTTATTCCTTTTAAAGACACTGTTGGCAGGTGCAATTGAGCCAAACTCAAGGAATCTGTGTTTTCTTAACTCCTACACCTGACATGAATATAATAACACCAGTATTTTTCTCTTGTCTACAATTCTGCCTAGAGCAGTGGTTCTCAAACTTTAGCTTTCTTTAAAATCACCTGTAGATCTTGTATTAAACCACAAGTTGATGAGCCCCACAACTAGAATTCTGATTCACTAGGTCTGGGAGGGGCCTAAGAATTTGCATTTTAACCAGTTTCCAGGTTACAATGTGGCTGTTGGACCGCAGTGGGAGACATACTGGTCTCTATCTCTTAAGCATTCCCTGTATTCTGTTCCTAAGTTCTTAAGAGATATGGAAGCAGTACAATAACACTCAATAAATTAGAAATCAAACTTTTACATTTTATCAAATTTAAGATAGTATTGTTTATATGAAGCACCATTATTTTATATAACACTAAGAAAAATATACTGTCAATTAAACCATTACACATGCTTTCTTATTGCTTAAAATTGATTTCTAAATATTGAAAGAGTTCTTTAAGACTCATTTAGACATTTTAAAAATAATACATGTACAAATAAAAAGAAAAATACAAGCAATCTAAACTGGCTACGGTGTTCCTAAAATTTCTTCACATTCAGTATTTAACTCTCTGAATCACTTTCAGACTCAAAGTCATAGGTGTGAAGGTTTTCTTAACCTTTTATGCTATCAGGACCCTTGGTAAGGTAATGTAGCATTTCTTAAAAGAGCAATCCTCTACTATCTCTGGGATTTTCTTTCAAGCTTTAGATGCTCATTCTTATAAACTCTGATGATAATAGCCACATAATAATCTTAGCAGAAGCTATCAACAGAAGAAATTTAGGACAGTAACCAGACTCCTATTCTTTTCTGAAAGAATGGTTTATTCATTCTTTGAATAAAGAATGGTGATGATTTATTGTTCAGTGGTTTATTAAGCAAAACGGTGAGGGGTTTCAGTTCAGTCACGTCTCTAGGATTAACAACCAAATTCATCAAAAAACAATACCATAATTTACAACATTTGCAAGTAAATATCTGTTGACTAATTGAAGCCAGTTTAAAACAAGGGATACACACTCCCTCCTTCTCTCCCTGTCTGCTCTCGAATTCTCACATAAATTGGATTTAATTATGACCAAAGTACATTATTTGAACAATAATTTTTAATTTAACTTGTCAATATTTTGTTTAGGATATTGCATCCTCACGTATAAGTGAAATGTGTTTGTAATTTCCCTTTGTAATAATGTATTTTTTCTAATTTTAATATCAGGAATATATCCAGATGAAACAGAATGAATTTGAAGTATTTCTTCTTTTTCTATTGCCTGTAAGATTTGGCATGATCTGTTTTTTGCAATTATCTTCTATTTTTATTTATAAACATTTTATAAATGTTTCTATTTATTAAATAGAAACGTTTCTATTTTATAAATGTTTCTTCCATTTTTTTTGAGACTTTGGGAAAAAATAAAATAAAAAATAAACAAACAAACAAAAAGGGATACACATGATTTTATTTGTAATTCTAAAATTAATGATACTTTAGTCCCCAGTTATAGAACTGTGGCTCAGCATACTTCTCTTTTTCAAAATACCTCAAGGCCATGAGGAAGACAATATAGTAGTCATCAAGTATTACGATTACATTATTATTTAATAACAGCATAAGTTTGTCTTCAGGAGTACTTCTATATTTCAGAGATACCTTAGTTGGTAACTATCCAGGCCACAGCTAAAAGTTTTGGATCTAATTTTTAAAATCTAATAATAAATACAATTATGAAAAAGATCATAAAGTAAAATGTAAGACCCTACTGTGAACCTGATTACTTGTGAGCCATAGCTTCTAAGAAACTACATGGTCTTTTCTAAGTAAATGAGAAACAGCAAAATGAAAAGGGGCAAAAGGGGGACTTTTAAAAATGAGAGGATAGGAGATAGGATAACAATGTAAAGGCAAGCATAATGATAGCAACAACAATAAAAAATAACAGAGGAAAAAAGACAAAATTATAAATAAATTGAAAGAAAAGAATAATAGTTGGGGGCCATAAGAATAAGGCCTAACAAGTCTATACAGCACTTCAAAGCACACCAGATGGTTAGTGTAACTAAAAGAGTAAGCTACAGTTTCTGTAGCAGACAATCTTGATTGCCTATCCTACCTCTAGCCTCTAACCTCCTTTCAAATAGAAGTCTGATCGTGTTTCACGCATTTATCCAACTTCTGTCAGGCTGTATTATTTTAGGAAGCTGCCCCGCCTCCAGCAGATAATACTGATTGGTTTTTTCATACTGTGGGTTATGACCAAAGAGTGGGTCATAAAATTAATCTAATGGCTTGCCACAAGCATTAAAAAAAAAAACAAAAAAATCAAGAAAGAAACAGCATTGACCACATAGAGCACATTAGACATAACCTTAACATGGAATGAATAGTACAAAAAACAAAGTAACTAACTGAGACTATCACGTAAGAGAAATATAGCATGAATTGGGGAGGAACAGTATTTAGTTCACTAATATCTCATTTTATCTTCTGACACATGATGGTCAATTTGACCACCGATTGATGGAAAGGTTAAAGAGTAACTTTACAGAGTTATGAAGCAAGTACATTAGAAGTTAATCATTTATTAACAAGGTGCTAATTCTTTCAATCAAATTTAGTTACAAACTTTCAGTGTATTTTTCAGAAAGGATGGTGAGGTTTTTTTGCAGTTTTTGGCCAGGGCTGGGTTTGAACCCGCAACCTCCATTATACGGGGCCTGCACTCTACTCTTTTGAGCCACAGGCACCGCCCCATAAATGTAATATTTTTAATAGAGTTAGTACATGTGTCCCTTGAAATAAATCATTTTATACTATGAAGTCAAACCTACAGAGGCAAGCTCAACAACTACATTTGAAGTTCTAACTGTAACAAAAATTGAGAGAAAATGCTGACTCCAATTAGTGATCTTAGATTTGATTCTAGCCACATTTTTAGTAGAAAAGAATAATTATAAGACTTGAAAATAAACTTGATTTAATAAAAGATTTTATAAATATATAAAATATGTGTAACAGGAAAAAAGTGACAGATCCCAGATGTATTGTTGGTAAATTTTTGTAGATGACAAGTCAAAAACTTCAAAATTAGGGCTAGATATGGGTGGCTCACACCTGTAATCCCAGCACTGTGAGGGGTTAAAGTGAGAAGACTGAGGCCAGGAGTTTGGGACCAATCTGGACAACATAGTGAGACCTAATTTCTACAAAAAATTAAAAAAAAAAAAAAAATTAGCCAGGAGTGGTAATGCATGTCTATAGTCCCAGCTGGACTCATGGGGCTAAGGTGAGAAGATTGCTTGAGCCCAAGAGTTCAAGGATGCAGTAAGCTATGATTGGGTTGCTGTATTCCCACCTAGACAATAGAGACACTGTCTTTTAAAAAACTAAACAAGAAAACAAAAAAACCTTCAAAATTAAAAAACAAACTGAACTCCTCCACCAAAAGGACTAAAATGAAAAAGATGGAAAATATTAGGTATTGATAAGGATGTGGAGCAACTGTACAGCTCAAAACATTATAATGATAAATACATCGTAGAACCGATATGGAAGGGAAGGCAAGGCAGTTATTTTATATGGTTTAAATACAACTTCACAAAAAAAAAACCAGATAAGTTTACACAATGCAAAAATGCATTATTATTAAATATAAGTTAAACTAAATAAAATACAAAGGAACAAAAAATGGACAAATTTCTAGAAACACCAAAATTGACAAAACTGACTCAAAAAAAAATAGAAAATCTAAACAGATCCATTATAAGAGACTCAATCAGTAATCAAAAATATGTCAACAAAGAAGGTTCAAGTACAGATAGTTTCATTGGTGAATTCTACCAAACATGGTAAGAAGAATTAATGTCAATCTTTTTCAAACTCTCCCAGAAAATAAAAAGAGGCAACACTTCCTAACTAATTCTTTGAGGCCATCCACTACCCTGATACCAAAGCTAGACAAAAATACCAAAAAAAGAAAAACAAACAAACAAAACAAAACAAAAAAAACCCTACAGACAAATCTCATGAATATTAGTGCAAAATCTCTCAAAAAAATGCTAGGAAACCAAATCCAGCAGCACATGACATTCATATAACATCAGTATGTATGAATTTAAGAACCAGCCTTACATTTTTTAGCTGAAAACAATCCTGCTTGATATTTTTAACTTTCAATATTAAAATAATGTCAAATTTAGAAAAAATATGCAAGACTAAGTACAAAAGCTGCCTGATAGCCTTCCCTCACATAAATACTTCAGTATATATTCCCAAATAACAAAAACATTGTCTTACCCACAGTATAATTATTATTATAAAATCAGGAAACTTATTGATGTAATTATACTATATAACATACAGCTCCTACTCAGATTTCCTCAACTGTCCCAATTCTATTTTATAGCATTTTCTTTCCTATCCAGAATTCATTCCAGGAACATAAATTGCATTTTGTTGTCTTATCCTACCATTTCCTAGCCTATGGACTAAGATCAAGTTATCTTATCTTTTCACACTCTGTGCTAGGTAGCTTCCAAGATGTTTCTCCAGGATTCTCAAATCCTGATATTCATGCACTTGTGTAATTCTCTCCTATTGATGTCTCTTTTGAATCAATTAAGATTCAATAATAATCAGTTAAGATTATTTAACACTCATGATAATCTATTTGTGTGAAAAAGTATTTTCAATCTTGAATCAAATAAAATTTACCAAAAAACAGGCTCAGTACTCTACCATATATGCTCACAGCACTGTCCCTGTGTATTTCTAGACTGGAAAAAATTCATGAATATCCTAAATCTATACATTAAATTAAATGTTTTCTAACTTTTCTGTTTGGATATTTAAAAACTTACATCTAAATATAAATAAAATAGATAATAACTTCATGATTAATTATAAAGTATTATTTTGAGAAACTTTTATTTTGAATTATGTTTACTTATAAAAACAGATATACAAAGTTACGAGATGGTCAAGGGGAGTACTTCAAAGGTGACTTTAAGTGATATTCAGCAATAAAGTATGCAGTACTTTTTCTAGGATGAATACATCAACCTAATTGCAAAGATATACTCAAACATATGTGTAAGGGGTGCCATGGTTAGGATGTAAAATGTATTTTCTAGAGTGTCATGATCAAAAGATACAAAAAACAATAATCGAGGCCAATCATGGTAGTCCCAATCCTATTTATTCAGTGATGGCAAATGAAATACAAGGGTAATCTGCAAAGCACTTCAGAAAAAAGAATTCAAAACTTTTAGGTAGAGACCATTATAAAGAGCTGGCCTTTTCTTCCTTTAATTAAAAGATGACTCTTGGAACCAGGTTAAGCACTACATCATGCAATGGGACCAGGGGAGTCAATGAGGATGGCAGGTGGCACACACTAAAAGAATGCTTTTCATGATACTCCTGAGCTTCTGAATTTGAGAGTCTGGGCTTCTTGTAACAAAATTTCTTTATTGCTGAATAAATACAGAATAATAAATTTCCTTATTGTTCAAGCCAGTTTGAGTTGAGATTTCAGATGTTTTTCTAACTGATACAGTTACTTTATTTAGGGGCTTCAAGTCAACTGGGAATAAAGGCAATGAAAATAACAATAGCGTTATTATCAAAGTCTTGAGATTTTCTGTTAGGTGTTGTTACAAGGCTTTAAAACAGCATCTCACTGAATCTTCACAATAGTCTGGAGAAATTTATAATTTTATGCAGCATCTTCAATATAACAATTTATGCTAAACAGATAGCAAGCATATGTGCAAGGGTGTGCGTGTGTGTGTCTGACAGAGAGTGTATGTGAGTGTGTTAGGGTGTGAGAGTGTGTGTGTGCAACACAATCCCTAAAGGAGACTCATGCAAATAAAACAACCACATACTGAACTATTATGTGGCCATTACAGGGCAGTGCCTGTGGCTCAGTGAGTAGGGGGCTGGCCCCATTTACCAGAGGTGGCGGGTTCAAACCCAGCCCCAGCCAAAAAGTGTAAAAAAAAAACCACACTGAAAAAAAAAAAAAAATAATAAACCCACAGAATAGTCGCAAAAACAACTATTTCACCAAAACACATTACAAGGAAAAAGGTCCATCATAATGAAGCATTAAAATATGCTTTCTAAATTCCTCTACCAGCTAAATAAGAGAAATTTCTGTGAGGTATATCTGGGGGAGGGAACACTGAACAGAATTCCACATTGCCTCCAGAATAATGTCTTTGACATTAAAGCAGAAGCATTCAGTTTGCCATTCTAAAGACATTTTCTAAGCAATTATTATGGACAGATACTGTGCACATTGTGCTAGGTCTTGAAAGTAGATGGAAAAATCATATATATCATATAATCACATCTTCAAGAAGCTCCAGTTAGATTTGCTGAAAGTGGAGGTGTGACACAGCATCTACTGGCAGCCACTGGTAAAGAGGTGAAAAGGCCCCCCAACTGTGTTAATAATCCGGACTCGATGCCAGGAAAAATGGACTGCTTCATTTTTAAGCAGAAGTTACACAATTCTGAATTTTTGGACAAGTTATTTGAATTGTATAAACAGTTCAAGGAAATACTGTCTGGACCATTATATTTTTACTAAAATTTGTGAAATTTTTAAAGAGGAATATAAGTCATCATTTATGCCAGTCAACTTTTTTGAGATCAGAATCTACATTTTTATGTATCTATTCTACCACAAACTTCTTAAGAATTGCTCATCAAACTGCTGTTTTATTTTACTCTGAAGTAGTAAAATTTATCTCAGAATTATTTTTTTTAAGTCCTTACAGATAAAACACTGGACTATAAAATTTCACATTACATATCTTGTATTAAACTTTGTTTATTCCCAAGTGGTTTTCTAGTGCAACATTCTTACTCAAACTTTTATTTTATTTAGTGATCATCACTCATATCCCTTTCTGCCCTTTACTACTGCCAAAATACAAAATACAACTAGAAAACCAAAAATGAAAGAAGAAAAAAAAAAAGATTTACGGGTATAAGGTGTATTCTTGAAAAATCCAAAGAGAGTGGAGGTCAAGTTCATTAATCACAAAAATGATAACTGTGAGGTAATACATCTGTTGATTAGCTAGATTTAACAATTCCATAATGTATAGCACCTCAAAACATCATGTTACACATGATAAATACATATGACATTATCTATCAAGTTTAACAAAAAATAAATTAAAGCTTCAGCTATGGGGAAAATAAAGCTTTACAGGGACAATCTACCTAATTTCAGATAAAGCCAATTTATTTCCTCATCTCTTGCCTACTTTTCTTTGATAGACACATGACAATTTAAGAGTAATCCAGACGAGTGTGTGTTGAATGACCCATGAAAGACAAAACTGATAAGAGAATAGGAAACATTTAAGAAAACACAATAGGGTATGCTTAAGATAAGCTCCAATTCTTCAAATCTAATAAACAGGGGATCTCTATATGCTTCCTCTGAAGACTAAGACAGTGTTCGTCATAGAAATAGCTTACTTAACTTTTTAAAAACCTATGTGTTCTAGCTATACTGATCACAGGTAGTCATATATAATGGGATACATAATCTTGGAAAAAAAGATGTGAAAAAGACTTCTTCATAGACACATTCTTCTTAAAACACTATAAACACTAGTAGAACTAGCAGTTTATTTCAAATGAATAAGCTATACAATGAACAACTCATTTTGCCTATAAGACTCTGGGGTTAAGATGGCAAAGAATATCAGCACTGGAAGGATTTTTCCAGATTTGGAAACATAAAATGAAGTGTGGCCAATAATGATGAGAGGGAATAAAACATAGGGAAAGAGACTTTTTGGAAAACTTCCTTCGCTGATAAAACATATGAAATGCTGAAGGCACCTTTATTGTTAACTCAATTTTTAGGCATCAAGTTTGTATGAATGTATACTATTTAACGTAAACCAACTATTGAAGCCAACTTACAGAAAGGTCTTTGGGATAATGATTGTTTTATCTGTTCCGCACAAGACAAATAGAAACTAATTTTAAAAGCCCAACCTTGTATAAAAGAGGGCTGTTGGCGGGGCCTACATACACTGGGGGGGGGCTCCAACATGGCCACCGGCTTGTTACTTTCCTAGTGTAGAATGTCCTCTCCAGTTTTTGCTGCTCTGAAGCAGTGTCACCCTATACTCCAGAAAGCTGGAGGGCACGAAGGGCAAGAAACGAACAAGAAAGTGAAAGCAGTGCTAGGAGAGCAGGAAGAGGAATATGTGGTGGGAAAACTTGTCGACTATTGAGTGGTAAAGGGCAAAGTGGAGTATCCCCTAAAGCGGGAGGGTTTATCAGATTAGGACAACACATGGGAGACAGGAGAAAACTACATGGCCCTCACCTCACTGCTGAGTTTCTGCAGTCACAGAAAACAGCACATGAAACAGATAAATCAGAGGGAGGCAAATGCAAAGCTGATTCCAATCTGAAGGTGAGGGAGAGGAGAGCAAACCAAAGAAGGAAGAAGAGTCAGAAAAGCCACGAGGCTTTGCCCAGGGTTTGGAGCCGGAGTGGATTATTAGAGCTACAGATTCCAAGGGAGAGCTCATGTTCCTGATGAAATGGAAAAACTCTCACCAAGTTGACCTGGTCCCTGCCAAAGAAGTCAATGTCAAGTGTCCATAGGTTCTCATATCCTTCTGTGATGAAAGGCTGACATGGCATTCCTACCCTTCTGAGGATGATGACAAAAAAGATGATAAGAATTAATTTTTCTGAAGTACCAACCCCTGTCACATCTGACTATGGTTTTCAAATGGGGAGGGAAGGAATTTTACTTGTCTTGACACCATAGAGGTAGCTTAAGAAGATGTCCTTTGAAGAGCCAGCATAGTGTCTGTGCCCTGAAAGCAGCCCAAAGTGCTTTTAAGCCATTCAAGCTGTATAGTTTGCACACCCATCCCAGTGGAGGGGAAACCCATTCTGCACGTTGCTGAGAAAAGCAAAAGGCCTTCTGCAAAACTTGCAGAATTGGGTTTGTGGGAGAGCAAAAACCGTACATCTTCAAAGAGCATCTCCACAACTCACAGCCTTCTTCCCAACAGTACTAACTCTGCATAGAATGTGTGTAGTTTTTGGCTATTACTGGTGTATTATTTGGGATGGGAGGGATATGGTGGGGAAGAAGTGAGATAAGTAGGATCATTTGGTTAAAATACGGGGGCTGACTGGGGAAATGGTGCAATAATGAAAAAAACAGACAACTAATGATTTGCATCTAGTCCATAATATTTTACCTTTTCAAAAAATGTCATTGGCACCATAAATGAGGACTGTGAATGCCTGAAACCTATAAGCCAAGGTGTTCTCTGCCTGAACTTAACGCTATTCCCCACAAAGGACTAAGCCAACTCATTAAGTTACCAAAGCTACCATTTTGGAGACAGAAACTGATTGAGGAAGGAAAAGTCTTTTATTGGAGGAAATACGTTAAGAGATCATTCTGTCTTAGAGGTGCTAATTCCTGAAATTAAGCAAAATGACCCTTTTCCAGTTTTGAAGTTACAAATACGAGTTTGTTCACCATGTACTGACTGAGGTATTGGGAAAGAGGGGGTGTAGGAGTTGAGAGAGAAGGGAAGACAAGGGCCCATGATCTTGTTTTCTTTTAAACTTTAAACTCTAAAATCCACTGGTAGCAAGATTCAGTCAGTGACAGCACAAGTTTCATTGAAACAGTCTAAGAATTGAATGATTTTAAAAGTCCTGGTCTCAGGAGGATTAAACTTTAATACTAGGGTAGTGGTTCACTGTAAAACACAACAAAGAAAAGCATTTTTTTTTTTTTAATACTAAGAATCAAATGACACACAAAGGCTCTGTCTTAAATCACATTATCTAGACTTGCCAACTAGAGCTACATTATTCAATCTTTTTAGGTATGCATTAAGATTTCTGTGAAAACTTTGTTTAAATGTAAACTTCATACCACACTGTCAGTCTTTGTCTTAATAAAACAATAGATTTATAAAAAAATGAAACTAACCTTCGAGGTCTTACATAGTCCTACTCTAAGGCATGGATCTTCTAAGATATCAAATGAGTGGCCAGAGTCGTTCAGTGAGGTTTCCTCACTCTGGACGGCCAGAATTCCTATTTTCCCAGGGCACTATGTAACCTCTGGAATGTCCACTCAGTTCTCAACTCTCCAGCAGTTTTTCTGTGCCAGGCCTTGTGGAGTCTTGTCCTATACACATGCACTTAATATGTGGTACCTGATTTTAGACATTAGACAACAGGCAGTGCTGAGTAATGACCCCAGAGAGGTGAACTACAAAGGATGTCCCTCACAGTTGCTCAGCTTTCTGTCTGAGAATAGTTTCTAGACTGTGGCACAAGGAAGTGACACAGGGCAGAGCATACTAATCTTACTGAGCTAGGGAAGCAGAGACTGAAGGCTCAGGACTGCTGAGGCATATGGAAATGTAAGAGCAAGATACCGGAATGAATGGCTCATTGAAGAGCAGAAGTCCACAATTTGTATAGGAGACCCTTAAGTATTTAGCTAGATACTAACCTGCCCATACCCAGGGCACAAAGACAAGAATGTGTAGGCCAAGGAAAAAAACAGCTGCCTGGGAGTTATTGGCTATAGGGACTCCACAGATTATACAGAGCTAGGAGACATAGGATGTCCTCCTATTCATAGTAATAAGACCTTGGTGAACACTGGTGAACACTGTTGATACTCAGAATGGGTAGAGTGGGCTATTCTATTCCTAGAGTAAAAGGCCACTCAATACCCATACTAATAAAATTTTAAAACTTAATCCTAAATCAGATGAGTTCACTAGTGACTTTTACTAAACTTTTAAGGAAGAAATAATACTAATTCCTTATAATCTCTTCTTAGAAACAGAAGCAGAGAAAATGTTTTCTAACTCATTTTATAAAGGCAATTATTATTCTAATACCAAAACCAAAGACATTATGATAAAATGACAGACCAATATCTCTCATGAACATAGATGCAACAATCCTCCACAAAATACCAGCAAATCAAATTTAACAATCTATAAAAAGAACTATATACCATGGCTAACTATAATTTATCCCAGGTATACAAGTCTGGTTCAACATTCAATAATCAGTTGATGGAATCAATCACATCAACAATCTAAAGAAGGAAAAAAAAAATCACATAATCCTATAAATAGCTGCAGAAAAAAAATGTGACAAAATCCAACATCTATTCACATAAAACTCTCAGCAAACCAAGGGACTATCTTCAACTTGATTAAGAACATCTATAAAAAACCTATAGCTAACATAATATTTAATGGTAACAATATAGATTTTCTACTAAGATAATGAACAGGGCAAGAATGTCTCCTCTCACCACCACTTAACATCATATTGAAAGTAGTAGCTAATGCAGTAAGATAAGAAAAGGAAATAAAAGTTACACAGATTGGGAAGAAAACAATAAAACTACCTTTGTTCACAACTGATATAATCATCTATATGGAAAACGCAAAAGATCAGCCAAAAAACTCCTGGAATTAGTGATTATATCAAGGTTGCAGGAAACAAGGCTAATATACTAAAGTCAACTATTCTATATACCAGCAATAAACAAATTTGAAATTGAGAACACATTAATATTTATATTAGTATCTCCAAAAATAAAAAATAGACTTAGGTATAGATCTAATAAAATATGCATAAAATCTATATGAAGAAAACTAAAACCTCTGGTGAAAGAAATAAAAAGAACCATATAAAATGGCAAGATATTCTATGTTCATGGATAGGATGACTCAATATTGTCACAATGTCAGTCTTTTCCATCATGAGCAATAGATATAACCCAATAAAAACTGCAGCTAAGGAACACACCTACGGTGCATCTTAGCAGGGTACTGGTGAAACTTATTAAAGGTAGAGTATTAATGTCTTTATATAGTGATCAAGGAAATGCCATGAAGGATATCTGTAACAGTATGATCAAAGTATGTCTGAATGTATATGAATCGTGCCCTGTGATTGCACCAATGTACATAATTATGATTCAACAAAATTATTAAAAAAAAAAGATGCTAAGTTTGGAGTAGTTTGTTGCTGTGATAACTTTTGAGGGCAGCAATAGAGAATAACAGTTGCTCTGCAAGTGAGTAGCAAGTTTTCCTCTTTGCATCACATTTGAACCAGATGAGACTCAGGAAGGGGAAGAGGTTTTTCACAAAATGAAATTCAACTGTTTCAGCTAAAGTGTACGATCGAGTCCTAATTTCCTGCAACAAGGTTGCATGAGTTAAGTTATAACACTCTTTTTCTGTACATCCATCACTGTGAAATTGTCAGTTTTGAGGATCTTTATACAGTACACATCATAGGAAAGATTTTCAAAAAAATGACTATTTTGCATTGCTTATTAAAAGTCCCCACTTTATAAAAACATATAAATGTTAATACCCTCCAAAGTAAAAAGGCATTATTGCAATGCACAGTGTGCTTTGGTCTTCTGTTGCAAAACAAAACATGCAGACAACAGATTTATCTGTAACTTAGGTTGGATTTTCAATGTTTTATTATCTCATGTTGTCAAATTTATGCCATTATCCCTTATGCAAGAATTGTCGGGCATACTGGATGGAGGAGGAATCTCCATCTTGGGGCAAAGCTATATTGCAAGTTACGAGCTCTGTAAAACAGTGCTATTTTAGAAGCAGTAATTCCCCAAAAGCAAGGAAGGAAAATGAGAAGGAAGGGGAAGGGAAATCTTAGTGCACGCTGCAATTAATCCTGGAGTTGAAAGGCCTGATGACAAATTCTTCTCAGGTACATCCCCATGTAAACTTATAGTATAAATTTGTAACTTCACTGGCTGATGGAAATAAAATATGGGTAGTTATTCCTTCATGGCCATCTGTCCTTGATAATGTAAAATAGTGTGGATGCATTCGATTTCACGGAATTACCCAGGGTGACATGGGTGAATATGGGGAAAGTTCATGATTTTTCATTGTTTTATGGTCGCTTTGAATTCATAGCAATACATCTATTTCTCAAACTTAGAGAAAATACATATGAAAATATATAAAATGAAGTTGTAGGTTTTGTCTCATCAAGGAAAGGTAAACATTTAGGTGAAATGTTGACAAACCAACCACATCCTTAATATAAATGTAGCATTTCAAATATCAAATTTCATTCAACAGAGAGCTCACTTCATTATAACTGACGATAAATTCAGAGACATTCAGGTGAAATATGCCAACTAATTTTGTTCTTATTGTAACAACTATACTGGTTAAAGTTTTAAAATAAATTCTATCAGAGTCAAAGCATTCTATGATAGACATATTCTTATTTGACAATGTGAATGTTACTTTCTCTGCATTATTACTGTTAATATTGCTTAGTATTTTGATGCAGTAATCATCTGATTTCTTTTCTGAATGTATTTATCTTTGTTCATTCTTTACGAGGTTTTTGTTTCTAGTCCTTACCTTAAACATTGTTATTAAATTTTAAGCCTTTTTAATTCTGTGAAGGCAAAAAGTGGAAACCTAATAAACACATGTATATGTAAAAAAATAAATAAATAAAAATAAAATAAGTTCTATATAAATACATAGGTAGTTTTAGTTATATATGGTTATATGCATACAGTTTTATAGAGCAATATATAATTATGTACGATATATAGTTTATATGTAGTGATATAATATTTTACATATATTGAATTCTTTGCTGGAAACATGTATAAAAAATACCTACAGCACTTAAAATTTTACTTTTTGTTAGAATTAAACATTAATGTTTAGTTTTATTATATATCCAAAAATATTATTCCCCAAATATTCACAATTTTGAGATTTTTCTTTTTTTATTAAATTGTAACTGTATACATTAAGGCATTTATGGGATGAGGTAAAGCTATGTCAATCAGTTTGATGTAAGCATTCCAAATTGTATATGAAATTTTACTTTTTGAAAGTTTTTATTTTCTTAATGGAGTCCCTTAATGAACAGGATTCCTTAACTTTTATGGGTCAGTTTATCAATTTTTCCCTTTACATTGGCATATTTAGTGTTCTGTTTTGGAAAGCTTTTGAAACCACAAATGCAGGAAGACCCACCATCATATATGTAACTCAGAATTTTGTTTATACATCCCATTGAAATCAACAATCCATTTGGAATTATTTAGGTATATTGGAGAAAGAAGAAAGATGTATTTTTACTACAGTGCACACCCAACTGAGCTGGTGACATTTATTGAAATGTGTATTCTTTCTCCCCAATCTTTGTCATAACTTTTCATAAATTGCGTGTTTGGGTGAGTGTGTTTCTCTCTTTGTAATCTCCACTATAGTCCACTGGTTTTGTTTCCTAATCCCTTGCCAATACCACACTGCCTTAATTACCGTAGCTATAAACATTTTTTGATATTTGGGTTTTTATGTCAGGTAAAATAATTGTACCGTTATTGTTATTCACAGTGCTCATCGGAATTTCTAGATATTTTTAAACTCCTAAATGTATTTTAGAATAATTTAAATGCTATTCATTTTGAAAAATGCTAAGCTTTTATAATTAAGACTGTGTTGCATCTACAAAGAAAATTTTCCCATTATGTATACCATGGAATATTATGCAGCCTTAAAGAAAGAGGGTGACTTTTCCTCTTTCATTTTTACATGGATGGAGCTGGAACATGTTCTCCTTAGCAAAGTATCTCTAGAATGGAAGAAAAAGTACCCAATGTATACACCCTTAATATGAGACAAATTCTTTATCATTCAAGTGAAGGCTACAACCCATTTATTGCACAGGAAAATGGGGAAAGGGGAGAGGGAGGGAAGGGAAGCGAGAGGGTGGGGGGAGATGGGACAAAGGGTGAGATCACATGTGTGGTACATATTCGAAGGGTCAGGAGAAAACTTCTAAATAAGGATCAAAAATGTTTTCATATAGTAAACAAGAAAATATCATGAACGGTATATCAATCAGGTTGATAAGATATCTCAGATTGCATGTGAAGCCCCTGCACTGTACCCCATGGTTGAACTAATGTACACAGCTATGATTCAATAAAAAAAAAAAGAACTTTTCCTTTGCAGTCACAACTTGGCTCACTTGTTCAAGCTTTATTTTAAGCCTATCTCAGCCTTCAACATGCCTTCCTCACTAAGCTTCATCATGTCTATAGTTTAAAGTGAGAGGCATGAGACTCTTGCTTTTACTTAACCTCTTATAGGTGGTTG
This sequence comes from Arctocebus calabarensis, assembly GCA_963573935.1. Taxonomy (NCBI): domain Eukaryota; kingdom Metazoa; phylum Chordata; class Mammalia; order Primates; family Lorisidae; genus Arctocebus; species Arctocebus calabarensis. The sequence continues at coordinate 16,946 of CAUYON010031199.1, forward strand.
TAGCATTATTGATTGGCCTATTTTCAATACTATTATGCCTTAGAGTTCAGAAAGGCCTGAGGAGAGGGAGAGGAAGCGAGAGAGTGAGGGGGAGTGCTGGTTGGTGGAGCAGTGAGAACACACACAACAGTTATTGATTCATTCATTCTTATTTGAGCATGGTTTGGGGAACCCCAAAATAATTCCAATGGTCACATCAAAGATCAATCAATCACAGATCACCATAACAGATAAAATGAAAAAGTTTAAAATGTGGCTCGGCGCCTGTGGCTCAACGGGCTAAGGCGCCAGCCACGTACACCTGAGCTGGCGGGTTCGAATACAGCCCAGGCCCGCCAAACAAGAATGACGGCTGCAACAAAAAAAAAAAAAAAAGAAAGAAAGAAAAAATTTAAAATGTGACAAATCCCAAAATGTGATACAGAGAACACAAACTGAGCACATGCTTTGGGAAACTGACCCTGATAGACTTGATGAAGGCAGGGTTCCCACAAATCTTCAAAATGCAATCTCTGCCGAGTGTAATAAAATCAAGAGGAATAAATGAACTCCTACTCAACTGATTATGTAAGTGATGTCATGCTGGTTTTGTATGTATAGTGGGAAAAATTTGGTCAAAATACCCCATCGTGGAGTGTGAACTCTATGAAATCAGGGACTTTATCTTTTATTCTTTGCCTAAGTGCCATTCCCCAAGGCCAAAGATGTTGCTTCACATATGTGATTTATTAAATACTTTTAATCTGTGGACTATATATTTTTTTAAAAAATTGCATAGCTATAGCTTGTGGGCTGACTTTGTCATTTTCCACAAATATTACCATAAGGAAATTACTTATTTAATTTCTCTCAACTCTGATTTTTCTACTATAAAATGAGGATAGATATATCTACCATAGGAAGAAAATAAATGATTAAGCCTCTCAAAACTTTTAAAATATTACACAAATGATGTGATAATACTGTATACATATAAAGTCTTAAATTTATCTTCTCATAGTCAAGAAACATTCTGGAGTCAAGAAAGAATTTCTTAAAAGGGGTTTATCAAGGTGGTAGAATCAGAACTAAGAATCAGTAAATGGAGTTAAATGGGGAGAGGGAGTTGATAGTATTTCTTAAAAACAATTTCAAAGGAGTCATGTGGATTATTAATATAAATTATCTTAATCAGAGATAAAAACACACTAGGAATAGGGGAGAGGATATACATAATCTCCTCAACAGAATAAAAAAGTTAAAATTAACATGATTTTCTAGAAAGGCAGAAAGAAATATTGCTCTTAGGAAGATAACACAAAAGGGACCCTAAGCTAAGACGGTCACAGGTCATAGTGGCAGCCATTTTAAAAGAAAAAATGTCTGTCTGTGACATTTCTATTTAATATTCAAGAAAAAAAAAGAAAGAATGGTAACATAGAGAAAGACATTTCAAGGCAAATTAATCACTCAGGATAGAAAACCCCAACTTTGAAATAACTAATTGTGTGATTAGGAACACAGGCTTAAAGTCAAAGTCAGTATTTTCCTGATCTTTTCTGGGTTACCTTGTGATTTTCTATAGTTCATTTTTCTTTTCCTTTTTTTTTTATTAAGTCATTTGTACATAGATCATACATACATTTATGCCATTATGGGATGCGATGTGTTGATTATTTGTACAAATTGGAGTGCTTACATGCTACTAATCAACATCGCTTTCACTTCATTTACCCAATTACAGCATTAAGACATTTGTGTTCTACACCTGATAGATCCAACTTGTACTTGAATTATGCTCCATAGGTGTGTTCCCCCTTCTAACCCTCCCACTATCAATCTGCCCCCCTCCCTTCCCATCTCCCTAGTTCATTTTCAATGAAGGATATATATGTTAAAAAGAAAAAAAGATCCAGAGATGAGAGACTGAGCAAGAAATCCCCTGTAATGTGTTTTAAAATGTGTCTCCTGCTGTGAGCAGGTGGAGCTAACACAGCAACGCACAGTCCATTGGCTTCATTTAGCATCTCGAAACTTAAGTGATGTAACGTGGAAAACACACCACAGTAAGATATCTGAAACACTTACCAGGGATGCCCACCAAATCCGGTCACCTTAGTCAACCAAAGATCTTAGTCAATCTAAGTAAATCATTCCATAAAATCTCGACATACCTCAGTGCTTTTTGGTAACTTAGTTCATCCTCTGAAATACATGTCACTTCCCATTGTTTAGCATTTTCAAAAGGAAATTTAATGTATGTCCAAGTGTTATGCAAAGGTCTAAGTGCTCGTGTTTCACACACGTTGCCTACGTCCTACAGCCATAACCCCTCTCCAGCTATTCAGTTAACAATAAGTCCTATACAACAGAAATAGAAATTTCCAAGAACATTTTTTTAGATAAAGCATTCAGGGACAGATAGTATATAGGAAACTAGGCTATTAAAGTTATATTTATAGGGTAATCAGTTACTTAACTGCTAGCTGAATAAAACTTATATGAGGTTATGAAAAGTACATGGAAATTTTAATTATAATTTATACCTTTTAAAACTACTTCACAAATCAGAATCATAAAAATTGCAAAATTCATCAAAAGAATGGTATGATAATGACAGAATAAAATCAATTTTAAAAAATCAGTAATTTCAAGTCTCAATTCCAGAACCCCAGTCACTTCGGCGATATCCTTCCTTGGGATGACCCTAAATCATTCACACTTTACCTGGAGAATGGCAATTAGCGTCATTTAGCATTCCTCACTTTTAATTCTACTCTATTGTCATTTGCACTGTAATATGTTATTATAACCCAGTCATTATTTAAGTAACTTCATTGATTAATGGTTTGAGGAAGCTTGGCATAACTTGGTTTAAAAAAAAGAATGAGGTGTGTACTATAAACTGGTCAAAATCATTTAAATAACAGAAAATTCTTCCTTCAGTTTTTATCCAATAATCCCATATTCTACTTACATTATAACTAGCAGGGAAAATAAGAGCAAGCATAGGGTCTGATAAAAAAGAGAAATTAACTATAAAGACTTCTTTTTTTGAGCATCCTTTATAATGAACTAGTCTGAAATATATATACACATATACACACACATTTGCATCTATGTATGTTTATATATATTGTATCATATGATATACATGATGTATGAAGAATATGTACAATATATAATGTATTCACATATATAGAGAGAGAATTCCCACATCCTTGTTATTATCATTTTCCATGTCAATTTTATCTTCTATAGATCTTTGGATCCCTTCATTTTCTTCTATACCCACCACCAACCTGAAACAAGTGACCACTGTCTCTTTCCTGGCAATTTCTTGCTAGAACTACCCTGCTCTAACCTAACCACCCAAAGCCAAATCAATTCTCAAAGAATTAGCCAAGGTGTCCTTTTAAAATGCTAAGCTGGAAGTCTGATTAAGTCACCTACTTGCTTCACTTCAGAGCTCTCGATGACTTCCCATTGTTCTTAGGATAAAGATCAGTTCTCCACATGGTCTCCAAGGACCTGTGTAATCTGCTTCCAGCCTCTGCTCCCCATTTATCCCATAACATTGGCTCCAACTCACTGCTCTCCCACTCCTATTTCCCTTGGTACAGACATACCTCCTCACCTATCTGCTTACCCAGCTTGCGTATCTCAGTTAAGCATCTTCATTAAGGAAGCCTTTCCTGACACCCCAACTCCTTCAGATCTCAAGTCCCTCATTACAGGCTCTGCCGCCTACATCAGAGTGCTTCTCACAATTAAGCATGCTTAGTAATGAATTAATAATGTCTTTCCTTCTAGACTGCCAGCTACAAGAGAGCAGGGGAGGGTCTGGCTTCCTTCATCGTTACATCTCCAGGGCTTGGCAATGAAATCTGAAATATAGGAAATGTTCTTCTTTATTAAACTTTTCTTTCCTTTTCTGTTTTTTTCTTTTAGAGACAAGGCCTCCTTCTGTCATCCAAGCTGAATTACAATCAGAGGTCACTGTAGCCTTGAACTCCTGGGCTCAAGAGATGCAATATTCTGGCCTCAGTCTCCCACATAGCTAAAATTATAGGTACATAACACAAGACCTGGTTTTTTATTGGTTTTTGGACAGATGGAGTCTAGCTATGTAGCTCAGACTGGTCTTTAATTCCTGACCTCAAGTGATCCTACTATCTCAGTCTCCCAAAATTTTGGTTATAGGTATGAACCACCCCATCTAGCCCTAAATACTTTTTGAATGAAAGAACAAATGAATTCAGGTTACCTAATCTCACACCTTAATCTATCAATCTACCACCAAATCTTACTATAAGATTTTGTTGACAACTAAGAATAACCAGGTTCTACCCTAAAATAAACAAAAATTGTGCTCTCAGGTTCTAAATTTCCCCAAATTGAAAAATATTATTTTAAGGTTAAGGATGTTTAACATCTTTTTTTTTTCTATTTTGAAGAAAAACAACAAGGCTTGACACAAACAAGACTTAAGACTGGTGCTAATATTTTTAATTTTGAAGAGGAATAAGTACCTACTTAATATTCATTTTCTGTCTTGCTTCTGCTCAACTTCAATATTTATTTTTAAACAACTAAACACTAATAGAATGAAAGGAGCCATCTTGCTATGCCTGCTCAAATTTTAAAAATTATATGAAGGTATGTCATAGCTCTGACATTTAAATTCATTGAATATGCCACCTATCTCAATTTTTTAAAAAATGAGTCTAACATTAAAAAGGAATTTTGTGTCTTTATGTTTTTATTCTTCTATAAACTCCAGTAGGCAAGTAGGATCAAGAATATAATATTACTGGTATTTTTAATACCTACATTTAGTTCCATCCCCTCCCCTTGTGGGACTGCACACTAGTAAGCATATAAATATATACATTTTTAAGCATTTATAGAGAACACTAAATTTATTTCAAATGATGTTAAATTAATCTAGAGTATCAGGAGAGGTATTAACCCAATGATATGATTTTTGCATCAAAAAAATATTTTCCTTGTATAAAACCAATCTATTTCTTGAAGAAAACTTGGTCTGCTCCTTCACTATTTTCTTTCTTTCTTGTCACCTCCCTCTAATGATGGCTCTCTCTGCACCATCACACAAGGCTCTCCTTACTCATTATCTCTTACAGAGGCAATGGTTAGACTACTGCTTTTTTTATTTTTTCCTATTTGGCAAATTCAGAAGATGCACTTTAACAAACATCTGTTTTCCCTTACAGAAAATATACAGAAACGCTCAGACTTCCTACAGATTAATGCAGAAATCTATGACACATAGTTTACACTGTCACTCAAATCCAGTGATGCCCGAGTATGTTACTGAAGCTTCAGGAGCATTTTCTATCATTGTAAAGGCACATCTCTCTTGCCGCCTTCATTTCTGTCTATATCCTATCATTTTTTTTCTTCGCATTGAATATTCTAACTTGCTTTTTGTCCAATTTTCTCTTTAGTTAAATCATTTTAACATTTTTTTTGAAAAGGGGAAAAGTAGTCAAGAGGAAGCCTCATGGATTGAAGACTTTCCTTGTTATAAACACACACACCTCTTCTAAAAGAAATATAAAATTTACATTCTTAAATATGAACGATTCTGCATAAAAGAAAGAAGTGGAAATATCTTTGGCAGTGATAGACATAAAAATTAATGCAAGGATTTCTGGCAAAGTCCTGGCAAAGAACACACTTGAAGCAAGTCACATAAGATATGTTCCCATATCGTGGGTCCAGTGGTGAAAATTCTGAAGTTCTGTCCATGACTATGGAAATCGTACCCACAACATCAAGACTTTTTTCTTTCTTTTCAAAAAAGCAGCACTAGGCTGGACGCAGTGGCTCATGCCTATAATCTTAATACTTTAGAAGGCTGAGGCAAGAAGACCTCTTAAAAACAGAAGTTCAAGACCAGCCAGAACAACATAGTGAGACCTCTACCACCTCTAACAAAAAATAGTAAAATTAGCCAGGTTTGGGGGACATGCCTGTAGTCCCAGGTGCTGAGGCAGAAGGATTGTTTGAGCCTAGGAGTTTGAAGTTCAGTGAGCTACCATGATGGCACTTCTCTCCACACAATACACCAAGACTTAATCTCAAAAAAAAAAAAAAAGTAGCGCTGTGTGGATGGTGGGAATTAGGTGGGATGGAGTGGCATAGACAGGGTGTGGCTTTGTGAGCTGTCTCACCAGTTCATAAGTATTATAAAAGGCATTCAGAGCTATACCGTAGAGGGTTTCCATTATATTAATATATATTGAATGCTGGAGTTTTCAAAACTTGTGCTTTTCCAAGGCTTTGCAATGAAGTTTCTTCTAGTTACTTTTTGTTTATATGAAAGAGGATCTCATCATCCCAAGGTCCATTGTTCTCCAAATGAAACCAAATTGTTCTTTCTTAAACTCTTCCTCAAATTATTTTTACTGCTGTTATTCCTATTATCTCACCAGGAGCCTAGGATTATGAAATTTTAAAACTAAAAGCTTATCTTTTTAACACAATTAGTTATAGTCTATCTTTTACCTTCAAGAAATATATACTCTTTCACAGCTACCTGTACAGATTCAAACTCGCTTTCTTCAGGAAACACTTCCAAAGGGAGCTGTCTCTTCAGTGGGTACCATCCTGTTGCTAACCGTAAGCTGTGTTATCATTACTATGGTCATTCATGTATTGTTTGACAGTATTATTTCATGTGTGTGTCCTGAAGCATTGAATAGAATATAAACTTGAAGGAAAAACAATAAAGTTAAATGTTCAAAGAAAAAGTACAGGCTATGATGTCAAAAACACAAGTTTAAATCCTACTCCTATCATTTTCTAGTAGCTTAACAATTGGCAATTTATTTAACCTTCCCAAACCTTAACTTCTTCATTGTAAAAGGCAGAAACCAGTAGTATTTAGCTCATAGGCCTGTTATGAGGACTAAATCATGGAATGTACTAATTTAACTGAGTAGCTGGGACATTCTAAGTGCTCAATAAATATTATTGTTAAATGCCTAGAAGTAGACAACTCTTTCTATGGATTTTTATTTATACACAGCATCTATTATGATAATTAATATTTAGTGGGTCCCTAATATATATGGTTTTGAATTATAAAGACCAAAGATTATTTTTATTGTTATGATTACTACCAATTATTACTGGCAGTGTATCTCTTAAGAACATATAGAACTAAAATAATCATCTGATTGTAAATAAGTTACGTGACATTCTTATGATTGAGTATATTTAGCTAAAAAATCGTTTTTAGTTAAGTATCTGCTTCTAGCATTTTGAGGGTTATTATTAAGACTCATTAATTTGAGTTATTCCTATGATGAAAATTGAAAACATAGAATGGTAAATCTGGGGCAAAGGGTTCCTTGAACTTGGTAATTTTTTTTTCTGGCATGTTTACTGGTTTAGTATAAAGGATATTGTTAATACAATCAGGAGCAAAGAATACAGACAAAGAGGTGCATAGGCCAAGGGATGGAAAGAGGGGCAGAGGGGCGCAGAGCTTCCATTCCCTGCCAGGGTGTGCCACCCTACAAAAACCTACTCTCAACAACTATTGGGAAGCTGAACCCTATCCTCTGGTTTCTCAAGGACTATGGGTCAAACTGTGATTAGCCTGGAGGGCACTGGGCTGGACTCTCTCTAAAATGAGAGTTTCAGTTCCCACAATCAGAAAGGTAGGGGAATATTAGAGTTCTGCCTTGGGATAGGAGAAAGGAAGCCAGAAAACAGCATGCAATTTAGCCCACTGAGCTGATCTGCTTTTGCCTTCTTTGATCAAAGCAGCACGCTTCCAAACAGGATGGCGTCTGTTTACCTTCCAACGGCCACCCACAAACTCAGCAGCCCTTAGCTGTTGAGGGGCACTGCAAATCCAGCAGCGCCTCACAGTTATAGTCAGTGCTAAGGGGAAAAAAGCTCCCTTCCCAAGAGTAGCTGGCTCCTCCTTGCATTCCCACGTAGTGCGTGTATAAACCAGTTCCATTTTATTATGAATCTTTTCTGGCCACTGCCCATGAGCATTTCTCCAACATCACCCAGGACAGCATTGGTATTTCAGGTATTGATTTTATTTTATGTCCTTCATCACAGGGGTAACTTCAGCTAATTCCCGTAACAACGGACTAAATGTCCCAAGAGTGGAAGTTTCTAGTGCAAAGCACCAGAGTCATCACTGGGATGTGCTCCCAGGCTTTTGCCGTGAGGGAGAATTTGTCCAGCAGCACTCCAGCTCCTGCTCCGTACTCTGTGGGCTGCGGCAATCTTACCGTCCAATTAATAAGCTTACAAGGCAGAGTTATACGCCAGGAACTTTACAGGATTAGGTAGGGGGAACATTTCCAAGTCAGAACAGCGTCCTTTCCCACAACACAGTCAGACAACAGAGATGCAACCACTGCTCATGAAGTGTGTTCAGATATAGCGACTTTCAGAGCTCTAACAACCTCTACGTTTTTATGTTCTCCTCCAGGAACTTCTCTACCCCCAGACCGTTTTATGTCCTTTGTGTGAAAAAGGCTTTGGGTCCCCAGCCAGCAGTTGAACCAAAGACTCTGGCCTCTTTGTTAATTTTGACCTTGATTAATCTACCTAACTATTACCCCAGGCAACGTCAGATTGGATTTCTCTGCCTTCCAGCTTTTTAAATTCCTCTAAACTGGGAGAAATACAGCAAACGGGTTTAGGGCCCTTCAATGCCCCGGGGACCAGCAAGGGTCCCCTTTGGTCCACCCAGGGGTTGATAGTGATGTTAAGATCTTTGTTTGGACCTCATTGACTTCCATTTTATTCCTTCCATTTTTTAATAACTTGAGATTTTCTTCCTGCTGGAACAAGTCCCATGAAACGCTCCACTTTCTTTTTTTCTTAGTTTCAGCCCTATCAGTTGTGTTTTTTTTTTTTTAATTTGTCTTTTTTCTTTAAAGACCATTTAAAAATTACCTGCCTAGGAGGAAGCACTTGACTTTCCCCTCTATTCTTCCCTTTTCTCTTGTTTTTGTTAGTGTCTATAAGACTCCATAGGGGAATATGAACAGCAAACTTGATAAGGCCTCTCTGGCTATCTTTCAACTTTGTAGGAGTAAGTTCATGTGGGGACCCATGTAGAAGGGACCCTCTGATCTATAGTATTTACCATAGCCTGGGCAATGAGTATGCAATGGGTCACTATCCCAGCCACCATACAGCCAGTCTCACAGGGTTTGCATAGGAAGCATATCACTGCTCCCCTGGGGTGATCCACTTTGCATTTATAAGTGGAGAAGACAGTCCCACTTCTCAGGGCTTTTATCCACTCCACCAGGCTCCCTGGTGTGGATTTTGAGTCTTCCCATTTGGATGTCACAGACAGACCACTGTGATGTCCTAGTTATTTATTTATTCATGTAATAAATTTTCACTGGATGCATTCCATGTGACAAGCATTTTTTTGAGCCCTGGGATGTAATAGTGAACAAAGTGGACTGCCCGTGCATGGGATCTGCAGTGGGCAGAGGGGCTGAAGGTGCTTACAATATCCTTAGGTCCTGAGTGCCAGAGTACCCCTTGAAAGAATGACAAAACCACGTTGAATTAATTGGGATAGTAGCATCAATGGCATTTGTGCTATGTCACTTGGCTTTATTGAGAAGTTGTAGCCACTTACCTATTTTCCATTAATATGCTTAGTATGGAATGGAAAAAGTGCTAACATTTCAGATATTTATTTGGGTGTGCAGGAAACCTCGCGAAATGGGAACTGGGAGGGAAGACGCTGAGAGAACAGGTTTCTCACAAACACTTCCTGCTCTAACTTGTTTCAGACAGACTGAAAATTTTACAGGAACAGCTTTCTTATTATATTCTTTTTAGTCTCCTAGACTGAAATTAGCTGGCTGAAGACCACTAGAAAAGTACCAAGCCTTTTCAAAGCTCAAGTAAAAGGAGAGTTTTGCTCAAAGCATTTTTTAAAACATTCTACCCATCTATCTGTAAGTACGTTTCTGCATAACAGTTTGTGCATATTTCAGATGCTGTCTTAATTCACAGTCTCCAAAAATACGGGTAAGTCAAATCAAATGTCAAATTCTAACACCTGTTACAACTAAACAAGCTTCACAAAAGCTTCCCTAGCTTCCCTGGACATGCTGACAGCAAGATTTAACCCACTGCTGAGAGTTAATGACACATTTTAGAGAGCAATCTATTTTAGAGGAAAATCCTCCCAGATACTCCTGAGGAGTCAGAGAATTTTCAATAGGCAATGAAGTTAAATCCTTGCTGTATTAATTTTTTTGCAATATCTCTGAAGACTTTTGTTTAGGAAAATCTGAAGAAAGAAAAAATGAGTTTAACCAGTTCGAATCAAGAAAACATGACAATATCCTAGTTCAAGGACACATCCATGACTCCGCAGACTTTAGAACCAGGCTAAATTTCCTATAGAGTCTGTAACCAGAGCAAATTCCTGAAAAGCATCTTGAAAAGATTGACAATTACAGTGCATTTTTACCATTCCTAGAACACATCGGCAAAGCCTGTAGGTCTTGGTACTCACTGTCACACATCGCTTATCCCTCAGCTCCCTCAAGCCTTAACCCATAATCCTGTCCTTCAAGTCCCCTTAACTTACAGCACCCCACTTCCTTGATCAGAAGCCTCATCCCTGACTCATTCCTTCTGCACTGACATCCTGTTTGTGTCTAACTACATAATCTTTATCCCCACCCACTTACCGTCATTTACATCTTCTCCTTTAACTCCTACCACAAAGTTCATATATGAGTAAGTCAGGCTTTCCAGCCAACTGTCAGAGACAAGGACAAAAATCATGATGGAGGCACTAGTGAGATGACAAGAGTTCTATCTTTTCTTCACAATGGTTGGTTCTGATAGGATTCAAGGAACGTATTCTAAGTGAGATCTAGAATTCTGCTTCTCTATTAAAGTAAGACTTGGCACTTTTAGACTTGACATATGAGATTTTTTAATTTTGTGCATACCCTAAAGGCATATGCCAATTTCTTTTCTTTTTTTTTTTAATTTCTTGATATAGAGTCTTAGTCTGTTTCCTAGGCTAGAGTACAGTGGTGTCATCATAGCTTACTGCAACCTCAATCTTCTGGGCTCAAGCGCTCCTCCTGTCTTAGCCTCCCAAGTAGCTGGGATTGCAGATACCTTCCACCATCCTAGCCAACTTTTCTATGTTTTGTAGAAATGAGGTCTTGTTCTTGCTCAAGCTGGTCTTGAACTCCCAGCGTCCAGTGATCCTCCTGGCTCACCTTCCCAAAGTGCTAGGATTACAGGCATGAGCCACAGTACCTGGCCAGCCAATCTTTTTTTTAAAATGTAACTTTATAATAGACAAACACAACACACACTGTGTCAGCCAGACGATCAAGGTTAATATCCACAATAACTCAGATTGATAATATGCACCCTTACCACCCAGCTAGGGCTCCTCAAAGCTATCAAAGTTAACCAAAAAGGAAAATCTGAGTAAGTCACAGCAAGGAGGACCCTAAGGAGAAATGGACATGATGACTGAAGTTAGGATCACACATGGCACCCTGGAATAGAAAAAGGTCAGGGGAGAAATATTAGTGAAGTCTGAGTAAAGCACGGAGTTTAGTTGACAGTAATATACCAAGGTTGGTTTCTCAGGTGTGACAAAGGCGCCATGGTGTTAACAATCGGGAAACTAGGTGTTTGGTATATGGGAATGCCCTATAGTATCTTTGCATCTGTTCTGTAAATCCAAAACCATTGTAAAACATAATTTTTTTAATTAATATACTATATTCTGATTGTAGAAATGAATATATTATGAACCCTTACAACTCAAATCTTCTTTCCCTTGGAAACTGTATAATATTAGTGATAAAAATAATAACTGTTATTTACTGAGCACTTACAAAGTGCCAGCACCATGCTCAGCAAAATACATATTATTAACTCATTTCATCCATGGATCAATCCTGTGACTTAGGTACTAATATCACCCATTTTTATATCTGAGGAATCTGAGACTAAGGGAAGAACATCAGAGATTGGTAGCCGAGTCAAACAATAAAAGTTTCCCCTTACAACATTTCTCAGACTGGACATCCATACTCAAACATTAGAGGGATTATTACCATGGAGGGTGTGGGTTAGATTATAATAAGATAAACTATTCCTGCCAGAGAAAGTAGGAGGAGGAGAATATAACCAAATTTCATACCCTAAACTTTGGGCAGATCGCAACTACATAACAGAAGAATACTATATAATGTCTGAATGGGCATATGGTTATATGTTCAGTCCTAGGGATCTGAGGAGTCAGTACTTACAGATGAACCAGGATTCACATAAGCCAGCTTTCACTTATGAATGTCGATTATATGCCAAAGATATGGAAATGGATGCAATAAGAGGACTAGCCAGCCAAGAGCTGCACTCCTTTCTGAAGTAGTGGTTCAAGAGCCAACGTTTCTTTAAAGCCTTATTTAAAATCAGGAGAATTACCAGAGTCACATTGGACCATGTTTATTCAAGAAATTTTTGGGTAGGGAAGAAAAGGAAACCTAACAGAGCTATGAAATACAAAAAACAGAAGGGGAGAAGACAGTTCTATAGCAATCAGTGCTCAGAAGACTGAGCAGGGGAGTCTGGACAAAGCCACCACAAGGTCAAGGTCATCCCAGCTCAAACAATATGGGACCTGATAGAGAATAGCATACTTGTATTGGTCCCTTTTTCATTCTGGTTAAAGGTTGTCCCCAAAGGCCGAATGAGGAGGGGACAGAGCCAGTTCCGGGCCCTTGCCAGCCTAAGTCATTTACTCTTGTTAAGAACACATAGCAAACATTTTCTTTTCTACATGTCCATTTCCAGTGACGAAGAACACGACAGTGGCTTGAGCACCCAGAAGAATGCCCTACACATATTAGTCCCTTGATAAACATTTGTTTACTGTACAAAAACCCTCCACAAATTTGTTTCTATTAAATTCTAAGTTAATTAATAAACACTACCTAATTACATAAGGATGCATCGTTTTTAACACATCAAAATTCTTATTCGCAAAGTGAGGGATAAAATGAAAGAGGAAATGCCAAACTTTTGAAAAATCTTTTCACAATAAGGCTTATTTTTGAACTGTTCCATACGTTAACTGTGTCTTGACATTCTGAGAATAGTTAATATACTTTCATTGCTCAACAAATATGTACTGACCGTCTGCTATGTATCACAATTGTGCCTGGTTATGAGGATACAGAGGTGAATTAAAAATACTATTTTCCTTCAGAAAATTCACTATCTAGAATAATAATCATTACTAACACTTATCAGGTACAGAATCCTAGAACTAATTAAGCATGCTACATGTCATAATTCATTTATTTATCCCAATGAATTTATAAAATGAGACTTTTATTACATTCATTGTTTAGATTATATAACAAAGACTAAGACGGCTCAAGTAAGTGACTCAAGGTTACAGAACGAGTGACAGAGTTATGATCCAAATCCAGAAAAACTCACTTCAGAGTCCACAGAATATAAAAAGTGTCAGATAAAAAAAAATGTGAAATATAACAAGATGTTTATTTGTAATATTTGTAATACCTAGAACAATGAAATGATACTGCATATCAATAGCAGAACTGGAAATTCTTTAAGCCTCTCCAACCTGAAAGATCCAAGGCACTGTGTATGTCTCATTCAATTCTACTGGCAGATCATGAGACCTAGCCACTAAACCTTTCTTTTAGATTCAATACCCCAAAACTCTTTCTTTTCAATTTCAGAATATTACAGGGTTACAAATGTTTTAGTTGCATGAATTGCTTTTAGTTTTTAGCTTGAGTTAGTCATAAGTGTGCCCATCACCTGGAAAGTATGCATTGTACCCAGTGGGAGTGAATTTACCCCTCCCCTTCTACTCCCTCCCACCTGCTTGAGTTTTACTACCAAATGTGCACATGGGTGTGGATCGATTACTTCCAATTCGATAGTATGTACGTGTGCTATTTGTTTTCATTCTTGTAAAACTTCACTTAGATGAATGGTCTCCACTTCCATCCAGGTTATTACAAAAGGTATTAGTTCAGCATGTTTTTATAGCTGAGTAATCCTCCATGGAAACATATACCACATTTTATTAATCCTAAACTGATAAGTAGATTATTGATATATTATAGGATGGGTCCACATCTTTGCAATTGTGAGTTGTGCTGAAAAAACGTTCAACTGCAAATGTCTTTTTGATAAAAAGACTCTTTCCTTTGGATAAAAGGAAAAAAATGCTGGATCAATCTTAGTTCTTTGAGGTATCTCCATATGACTTTCCATAGAGGTTGTTCTAGAATCCAGACCCACCAACAGTGTCTAAGTGCTCCTTTCTCTCTGCAGCCATGCCAGCATCTGTTGTTTTGTGATATTTTTATAAAAGCCATTCTCACAGAAGTTAGGTGATACCTCATTGTTGTTTTGATTTTCACTTTCCTGATAATTACAGATGTTGGGCATTTTTTTCAGATGTTTACTGGTCATTAGTCTATCTTCTTTTGAAAAGCTTCTCTTCATATCTTTTAGCCGCTCTTTAATGGGGTTGTTGGATTTTTTTCTTCCCAATTTGCTGGAGTTCTTCATATATTCTGGTTATTAGTCCTTTATTAGATATATAACATGCAAATATATTCTCTCCCATTTTGTAGGCTGTCTATTCAATCTATTGATTGTTGCCTTGGCTATGCAGAAGCTTTTTAATTTAATCAGGTCCTATTTGTTAATTTTTTATTTGCTGTGATTTCCTTTGTGGTCTTCTTCATAAATTCTTTGCCGAGGCCAATGTCTATAAGAAGTTTCCCAGAATTTTCTTCTAGAATTCATTTAGTTACATGCCTTAGGCTTAAGCCTACTTTCAATTGTGAATTAATTTTTGTGAATGACGAGAAGTATAGTTCCTGCTTCAATCTTCTACATGTGGCTATCCAATCTTCCCAGCACCATTTATTGAACAGGAATTTTTTTTCCCCTAGTGTATGCCATTGTCTGCTTGGTCAAAGATCATATGGCAATATGAGGATGATTTGATATCTGCGTTTTCTGTTCTGATCCTTTGGTTTATGTCTCTGCTATGGTGCCAGTACCATGCTGTTTTGGTTACTATAGGCTTGCAGTATACCTTGAAGTCCTGATTTATCCTTTTTGCTTAAGGTTGCTCTAGCTATTCAGACGCTTTTCTAGTTTCATATGAAGTATAGAATTATATTTTCTAGAACTGTGACAAATAATGTTAATATTTCAATGGGGATTGAACTGAATCTATAGATGAATTTTAAAAGACACTTTAACAATGTTGATTCTACCAAACCCTCAGGTATGATACATTTTTCCATTTGGTTACATCCTATGCAAATTCCTTCCTCAGTAACTTATAGTTCTCCCTGTAGAGGTTTTTTACCTCTTTGGTTAAATATATTCCTAGGTATTTTATTTTCTTTGCTGCTATTGTGAAAGGCATTAAGTCTTCAATTTGATTCTCGGCTTGACTGCTGTTGGTGCATAGAGATAATATTGATTTGCATGCACTGATTTTGTATCCTGGGTCTCTGGTGAATTTACTTATCAATTTCAAGAGTGTAATATTTGGGGCATTCTAAATGTAAGATCATATCATCAGGGTATTAGTTTGACCTCTTCTGCCCCCATTTGTATACCCTTCATTTCCTTCTTTTGTCTGATTGCCCTGGGTAGGACTTCTAGCACTATGTTCAATATAAGTGGCGACAGTGAGCAACCTTTTCTAGTTCCAGATCTAAGTGGGAATCCAAGATGTCTTGTGCATGTTCACAACCTGAGTCTCCTTCGCACCCCTCCAAACTCCCCTCTCCTCATAATGGCAGCCTCAAAGGAGGACGCAGCTATGGAAAGCTTTGTGGATAAGAATGTGCTCAATATGGATCCATAAGGAAAACTGGTATTTCTCTAGATAATCAAAGAAGGAAAGGCATTCTAGACTGATGCACAGCATAGGCAAATAATCCAGAGTTTCTGGAACATGGACAATGGAGTGTAGAGAGCAAGGTGTAAAGAGATGGGCAGAGGCATGTTGTACATAATCTCATAAACTCTGCCAAAGAGCCATCGAAGGGTCTGAAGTAGAAGATAAACATGAGCAGATTTGGGGTTTTGTAAACATGGAACACAAACTGGAAGTGCACATACTGCCTAGTAATTTACTAAAACAGTGAAACTTCCTGAGAGAAAAAAGTGAAGCGGAGTGAAAGAACATAATAAGAGTAAATATGAATAAAAGGGACAGGGTATCTTTATCAAGATAAAATTAATACTCTTCAGTGACAAATCAAATTTTTATTCACTTATTCCTAAGATTATTATGGAACACCTGCTCTGTTTCTGGCATGGCTCTAGATGCTTTAATAGACAAAACAAAGTCTTTATTTTTCAATGCTTTCATTCCAATGAATAAAGCAGAAAATAAACAAGTAAATCTATAACAATATATTGGATAATAGTAAATGCAATGAAGAAAAACAAAGATAAGGCATGTTGGAAGGGGGAGTGCATGAGAAATAGGGCATGAACGGAAGTTCAGTAGGCAGAACGATGGCTCCCCATAGATGCTCAAGTCCTAAAAACAACCCCAGAACCTGTGAATATGTTTGGTCATATAACAATGAGGAATTAAGATTATATTAATAGATGGAACTAAGATAGTCAGCTGATCTTAAAATAGAGTGATTTCTTTGGATTATCTGGCCACGCCAAATGTATTAACAAGTGTACTTAAAAATGGAGGAAAATCAGAAGAGAAAAAAGATATGGCTTATGAGAAAGATTTGGCTTGATGTTGAAGACTTTGCAAATATATGAGAGACCATGAATGAACCCAAGAATTTGAGTGGCCTCTAGGTGGCAAGGAAATAGCCTCTGGTAAGAAACGTGGCCTTAATGATACCTTGATTTTAGACTAGTAACATGTCAGACTTCTGACCTCCAAAACTGTAAGATAATAAATTTGTATTGTTGAAGTCTCTAAGTTTCTATTGTTGAAGTCTCTAAGTTTCTACAGCAGCAATAGGAAACTAATACAGGCAGCAAGAGCTTCATCACTTGAATGATGTGTGGAGATGCCATCACTCATGGAAGAGGCAAGAAAAGGAAGTTTCCTTACTTGTTATTGAGGGTGAACATTCAAGAAAAAAAAATGAGTTCAGTTCTGAAATTCTTAATTATGAAACACTAATAAGAATAACTAGATGGAAATACTTAACATATAGTTGGGTAGAAATATCAGGAAAAGATAGGATGCTATATTAGAAAGTTTTGCCTTATTTTAATCAATTTGCATGTAGTAGAAGACATAAGCAAAAATGAGATTGCCCCGGGGGTGTTTGTAGTAGCAGGGTAAGTAAGAAATTCCTGGGGCAGAGACCTTGACAATATTCACATTAAAGAGAAGTTGGGAATGGTGACCTCCTCTAGGTCTATATTACCTAAATACATTTAACCTCATCTCAAATCTCACTCTTGAGTCCAGACTCACATTTTCAACAACAATGTGATATCACCAGGTAGATGTCATGTAAGCTCATTGCTGTGGACTGACTATCTGTCCCCCAGAATTCAGATGTGGAAGCCCTAACCCCCAATGTAATGGTATTTGAAGATGGGATCTTTGGGAAGTAATTAGGGTTCAATGAAGGTGAAGTTCTCATAATGACATCAGTGCCCTTAGTAAAAAAAAAGCAATATGCACTTTTTCCCACATATGCTCAATGAGGAAAGGCCATGTGGGAACAAGCCAGGACAAAGTCCCTGCTGGATCAGATACTCCTAGCCTCCAGAATTATAAGAAAATAAATCCCTATTGTTTAAGCCACCAGCTCTGTGATATTTTGTTATGGAAGCCCAAGCTCACTAACACATCCATCAACTTTATTATGTCCAAGCTCAGCAAACATCAGCCAGGCATAACTAAGTATGTCACCCAGTTCCTGTCCCTGTGATGCTCCTGTCACAGGAATTTGGTTGTTTTTATTTTAATATGTACCTGAGTTTCCCTATTTGCAAAGGAGACAGAGTACTCACAGACAGAAGCAGAAGCAGACCATAGGTTATGCCTGTCCTATAGTATAGAGGCCACGGTTAGTCCTCCCGTCAGCGGAATCTCTCAGAAAATCACTTGAAAGCAGCTTTAGTGAAAGACACATGGCTAGGTGCAGCCTGACAAGTCTTAAACTTGAACCTCAGGATGTGGAACATCTATGTTTTCTGCAACTACGTCAGCAGGTGTCTGGACAGCGCATGAGGCTCTCCAGTGCATTCGTCCCTCTGCCACCAAGTCCATGAGCGTTTATTTTTCACTTTCATTTACTGATGGATATTAATAAAAGCCAATTGGACATGGTTGAATATCTGACAGAAAGAGGGGATTGTTAAAGAAAGTGCCCTCACCTAATAGTGAAGAAATTATTAGAGGAAAAAAAAGTTCTTATCCTGGTTTCTCTGATAAGTGGCAAAGCTACCTTGGGCAAAATACTTAACTTTTCTGAATGCCTAGTTTCCCTAATGTGTGTAGTAGTATCAATTATGAGAACCCAGTAAGATCATTTAGACAAAAATACTTTGGAAAATAAAAACATAAGCCAGAATAGATAAGTGCTTTGAAAAGTTCACTATTTCAATCCAAAAATATAATTACCACCTGATAATAACCCACTTTCTGATTCAGACACCAGTGAAGAGCTCTACTTAGTCCCACTGTCGGATTAGGCAGTTACTTTTCAGTTGTGCCAAAGAAAGTTATTTTCCCTCATTTTGCAGGCTTTTCAATCAGTGGATGTTTTGGTCAGTATTTTCTCCCAAAATAAGAAAATTAAAATTTTGAAAAGTTCCCCAAAGGAGATAACCACTTCCATTAGATTTTATTTCTATTATTGTTTAGCCATCAAAACACAAGCTTTAAAGAAAATTGGACGCTTTATGAGCCAAGCCAAGTAAGTATAAATGTTGATTGTTCACAAGTGAGGTACACTGAATCTAAAAATTTATTTTTAATTGATTCTGGAAGCACTTTTTGAAGTTTAATAAAAGCTTCAGAAACCAGTTGGAAGTCCACAAATGGTAATAGTATTTAGCTCATTTCAATGGAAATGGTCTTATTAACATGCCAGCTGCTAAAAATACATGAACCTCACCATGTCCTTTGCCTGCCTCAAGGAAAGAAACCCCACTTGCACAGTTTTGCTTCAAATATAATCCTTGTTTAAATTGTTAACAGTTGCTCCAGTGGTGGCCATGACAAGAAATTCAACCCCCTTTCCCTCCCGCCTGTATGAGTATTTTCAAACCCTTCAGCCAGCTTTTATACTGCCAATGCAAAACCACTTTTTTGGCTGCATTTTAAGCTATTTAAATGACTTTTAGTGATAGACACTGTCCTTTGTGTAGTGTCATAGTTCTAAATCTAAACCTCAGAATGTAGAACATTCAAGCCTTCTGTAAAATGATCTCAAGTCTCAAAATGAATGAGCCTTATCAGTGATGACATCAGAATAAATATCCTATAAAAAGGTCACCTAACATTAAGCACCTCTTCTAGATTATCTGCTTTCATTTTTTAAATTAAATAATAATTGAATTAAATTGAAAGTTTTCAAATAATTTACTTCTTGAAGGGTTACGGTTTGCTTTAAAGTGGGTGGCTTCATGGAAATGTTTCATTTCTATATTTGGTGACTTTAAAACACACCAAAGTCACAGGAATGACTCCTGTGACTCACCAAGTTTTTTGAATGTTTTAGAAAACATATAGAATGTACCTTGAATTAAAGCAATTTCAACAAATAGAGCTCATATCAGAATTATAATTCCTGGCAAATATTTCTGAATATTGTGGCCAAGTAGAACATTCAGACCTGCATTATTATAACTGGAGATTTAAGTTTTTATCACTGCTCATTTAGCACCTACATTGATTTTTATGAATCATTAGCTAAGTTCGTATTTTTGAAATATAGAATCTAAACTAGAGAGAACACCACAAAGTGAAAGAAAGAATATTTTAATTACACTTTAAAATTAAAAATGCCAAGAAAGTTCTTCCCATTTCCCAGTTTTGCTAAATCATAAATGCCACTGGTTAACATTTCAAAATACTGTATAAAACTGCATTTACTTTTTCTTGGAAAAACCGACTGTGAATACATTTGAAACCTTCTTGACAAGTTCTCTGAAAGCAATTAGTGGCTTTCTTTTCTTAGTTAGAATGTGAGGTTTCACAAAAAGTTTTCAAATCTCCTGCTCCTGTCTTCTTTCTAATGCTTCAAATCCAAATGGCAAGTAGCCAGATTGCACATAGCTATTGAATTCAGAAAACGGGCATCTCTTCACATCTAGAAACCAGCTCTGCCACTTCTGCTCCTGGCATCAAGGAATGAAAAGAGAAAGATGGGCTATCTCAGAAAACTTCTGTGACCCTGAGTAAGGCAGATACTGCTTAGATACTGCACAACAAGCAAGATCTATTTTTAAAAAATGATAATTTGGACATCAAAATTAAAAATCTCTTTTAAAATGCTATTAAAAGAATGAAAAGCCAAAGACTAGAAAAAAATTATTTGCCAATCATATATAGTTGATGATGAACTTAATTGAAGAGAACATAAAGAAACAAATGTTTTCACATAATAAACGAGAAAATCCCATGAAGGTTATGTCCATCAGTTGGATGAAAATATTTCAGATTGTATATGAAGCCCGCACACTATACCCCATGATTGCACTAATGTACACAGCTATGATTTAATAAATAAAATAAAATAAAATAAAACTCAATGAGAAAAAAAAAACAGTGGGAAAAAATTTGAACAGATGCCTCCTCCAGTGAATTCATGTTGGTTAAAAATAAACTAATGAAAGGGTGTCCAACATCATTAGTTTTTAAGGAAATGCAAATTAAAACCACAATAAGGTACTATGGTACATCATTGATTGAAATGAATAAAATTTTAAAACTTAAATGTCTCTAAGAATATGGACAAACTAGAAACTTTATACACTGCTAAAGGAAATGCAAAATAGTGTAACTTTGGAAAATAATTGGACAATTTCTTAAATCAATTTCTAATAAATTTCTAATAAATTGGACAATTTCTTAAATAAGCATACACACATAACAGGAGTCAGCCATCCCATTCCTAGCTATTTATCCAAAAGAAATGAACTTACCTGTCCACACAGAATTGTACATGAGTACACACAGAATGGTACATGAGTGTTCATAGCAGTTTCATTTGTAATAGCCAAAAAAAAAAGAAAAAAACCAAACACCATCAATATGTGAATAGATAAGCAAATAGTCCTCTATCCACATAATTAGAATACTATTATACAATACAAAAGAATAAACTATTGGCACAAAACATTGTAGATGAGTCTTCAAAAACACATAATTTATGAAATAAACTAGACCCTTTTCCCCGCCCCCCAAAAAAACCCTATGTATTGTATTGTAACTGGAATCTCTCTCAGCCAGGTCTTTGTAATGTAGGGTTTCTGGGAGGACTGATGCAGGACCCTTTTATTTAAGGCTAGGCACAGACAACATTCACTTGGCCCAACAGATGCATAGAAACCAGTCTGACCAGCATTCCAACTAAGCTGCCACTCCAAGAACAGAGAATACACCCAGAACGAAGACCATATTTCTACACAGGGGCAGTTTTAAAATTCTACCTCTAAGCCCCTGGGTACTAAAGAGTTGTAATATTCCATCTCTCCAAACTCTCACCTCCCAGCAGAATAGAAAAAGCAGCATATAAACTGCTAGACAAAAGCCCCAAATGCACTACCCTCTGGGGTTCCCCCCTGTGCTGCACCAGAAGTCTTCTCTTCCTTCTTATCTAGCAATAAAATCTATCCTGCCACTCACAGTGCTCTGTGGATTCATTCTTTGCATCTCTGAGACCCAGGATCCAGCAAAGAGAGGGATTACAGCTACACTTGGCTGTGGAAATTCAAAGTCTGAATTCATAGACCACCACAAGTAAGCAAAAGGATAGATTTTATTGATATGTAGGAAGAGAAGGAAGATAAAGCCTCCGGAGGGCCTCCCAGAACTAGTAGTCCATTTGGGCCTTCTGCCTAGGGAGTTAATATGCAGTTCTTCTCACCTTGGGCATGGGGTTTTGGGGAAGTGGAAGGTGTTTCTAAAATATGTCACAACTGTTTGGCACCACCACCAGTTCTGTGGGCAGAAGTTAATTTTAAAACTACCCTGTGTGGGATGTGGTCCTCCTTGGGGTGTGCTCTCTGCTCCAGGAGGGGCAGCTTAGGTGGAGCACTGGTCAGACTTGTTTTTAGGAGCCCACCTGGGCCCAGAGAATGTGGACTGTGGTCCATGTTCAAACTGTCCATGAACTTGCTTCGGCCTAGAAAATGGGGTCTGTGTCCAGCCTTGGGGAAAGGGGTCTTGCATCATCAGTCTGATTCCGTTTATATGAAATTCTAGAAAATGCAGAGTAATCTATAGTAACAAAAAGCAGATCAGTCGTTGCCTGGGGACGGGAGAGAAAGTGAGGAGGAGGGGGATGGAGCAGGAGGTAAGGATTGCAAAAGGACACCAAAGAGCTCTTTAGGAGCGATACACATGCTAATGATCTTAATTGTAGTGATATTTCATGGATATAGACTTATATAACTATCAACTGTCCACTTTTTTATGTGTGTGTGTATATATTTGCAATAATGTATGTCACTTACACCTCAACAAAGCTATTTCTTTAAAAAGAAAAATGAAAAGAAAGAAGAAAAAGAAAAGGAAAACCTCTCCAGAGACAATGTTAAGATACCACAGAGGAGGAAATAAACCAGGTTATCTGCTCTGCTCTTGGCACACACAGAACTTCCTGTTGCCAGGAAATTATCTGAAGATGTATGAACTATCAATTAAAATATGCAGTATTCATTGACAAAATACATGCAAAATCCAGTCTCCCTACCTGCCTGTGAGCATAACAATGTCTGTAAGTAGCAAACCACACAGATTCAATGTACAATGTTTCCTCCTCTGGGAGGGGGGACTAGGAAGACATGCTTATTCATTAGAAAGTGCTGATTTGCCAGAGCTTCACTAAAGAAACAGATACACAACCTTATTTTTCATTTTTATTTTTTATTTTTTTGCCCCTGACTTCTGTACTACTGATCTGTTATCTTGAGGCCTAGATGGCCCTGTCCATGGAGTAGATGAAGCAATTTTATCCTATTTCTAGTTAGATTTAATCCTCACTGATAAAATAAACATTTCCTCCTCGCTGAGTGTTCTTGTTTACATGTGTTCATTTGGCATTGTACCTGATTACAAGATATTCTAGCAACATAGGTGCCAAGTCGTAATGGTTCCACTCCAGGATCCTAGACGTCCTCAGGGAACTATTTAAGTAGCCTGTCCCCTGGATTCCCCCAATAATAATGGTGATGATGATTATGATGATAAAGCTCTAGATTTTTTTCTCCAATGAATTGTTGATACTCTCAGGTAAGTTCTACTTAAGATTTTGATGAAAGTCTCAGTTTTGACATCATCGGGGCATAGTAAAGACCAGCTCTTCGCCATTTCTGTTTCTCTCCTACTAAAGGTGTCGGTGACTTTAATTAAAAAGAAGGGGCTGTTTTCCAATTGGAACTGCCTTACTGGCCCTGTAAAGCTGCCCAACACACTGGCGGGCCAAAGAACTCAGGCCCCATCCTAGAGTTTGGCTCCTGCCAGAACGCATGTCACCTGAAAAAACGGCAGAAGAGAGCCAAGCCGCCTGCAGCGTGTGCAGCTATCTTCTTGGCAAAGGCACTCCTCGGTTTAAACCAGCTGGTGCTGTCTATGCAGAGCATTTCCCATGGATACACAAAGGCAGTTCAGACAACCTTGTTAGGCACAATAATAGCGTCTGTACTGATAATTGACCCGGAGCTGAATTCTGCCAGTCATGCCTTGATTAATTCACTGCACTGACAGAGAAGGCAGGGCCCTGGCTGGACCCCAGCATTCAGGTTGAAAACGCGCCTAAAACAGGAACTCTACCACTGCGGTCCAGTCCAAGGGCAGGGAACCTGCAGCCTCAAGGCCACACATGACCCTTCAAGTGCAGCTCCAGACTTTACAGAACTGTGAAGATCTGTATTAGAAACATTTGTCTAGTAAGAATGAGATTTGTCCTGCGAAGTTTGGATTCAGTCAAAAGGCCTCACTCCAGGATCTGGAAGGCCACATGTTTCTGTCAATAGAAAGTGAACACAGAAGTTTTGAGTACTTTAAGTCATTTCTAATCTAATACACATGAATGGGAAGAAGGCATCAGTACAAACACTGATTATTTTTAACATACTATGTCTTGCAGAATTTTAGGTTATTCTTTTGTAGTCTTCGACAGGTTTAGAGTATATAAGCAACCCATGCTCCCAGCATCCTTTGGGCTCTCAATGTAGAAACATACCCCAAAGACCATGAAGCCAAAAACTGGGCAAATTCCCTGGGATTCCTACCAGCCAAGGGATTGGGATAGAACTATTTGTCTTCAGAAATATCACTAGTGTAATGCTACTCGATAAATGGGCTTTGGTTCCCTGTACTTTTTCCCTTTCCAACACTGATAGTAGGTATTTGCTAAATGTCTCTTTCAGCCTGAAGGTGAAAAGATACTCAAAGACTTCTCAGACCAATATAACATGTCTCTAACCTAAACTTTAGACACAAAACCTTATTTTAATATTTTAAAAAGCTGCCCAGTTCACATTTACTTAAATTGCTGCCGCTCTTGAGATTAAAGTGAAATGCTGTATATTTGCTTACTCTTTGTCTCACGTGAATTTTTAAATACTTGCCAAAGTGAAAGTTGCCAAGAATGTTTTTAAATATTTGGTGCATATGCGGAGAAATCTCCAATTACTATGCTATTGCTCTTTGAGGTGCAAGATTAAAACTTCACTTTTTATTCCACTTGTTAAGGAATTGGGAATTCTCCTTGTTGACAGGGAAAGGAAAAGCAGTCTTTGAAACTGACAATCAAGAAAGACCCCATTTTACAGACATTTTACAAAGTCTGTTTCCAAGCAGTTCACAAAGTGGTGAGGTCATGTGTAGTAGAGTCACCGTCCTTCTTGTCTAGGCGTTTCTAGATTTATAAAAATAGCTGTTTAGTGAGAAAATCCACATGGGTATAGTCTGAGAGTCCTTTATGACTGTTCATGGCAAGAAGTGAGGGCTGATATGGGTGATTAGTTAGAGGGTGCAACCCAGGTGACTCTGCTATTCAGTTGTCAAATATTTTTAACATCATCCCACATTATCCACTGTAATTGGAAGTAAATTCTTAGCACATTTCTCTTCCAGCATCACAGTCACTTTGCAGTATGCATCACCATGGGCTAGATTGTGAAGGGGAGAAAAAGGCAAATCCACCCTCAGAAATAGGGAACATGAACTTGTTGGCAACATAAATTGATTCCTTGTGGCATTGTCTTTGGCTTCTTAGCTTTTTGTTTCTGTCACCTTTTTAAGATCTGTAGGTTTGCATCGCATTTCTTTGTCACATTATAAGAATGTCACAATCTAGGATGGTAATAACAGCTACCATGAATCAAACATTTGCTACGTGTCCAATATTGTGTTAGCATTTCACCTGTAAGTCCATACAACCCATAATCCTCACAAAATTCTCCAAGATAAGTGTTATTATCCCCATGTCCCCATTTTACACATAAGGAAACTGAGGTTCAGAGAAGGCAAATTATTTACCAACAGATATACAATATTAGGTGGCAGGGTAGAGCTTCAAATATGGGACTTTTTGCATCCCAAACCAATGTTTGTATTCTACTACACTTTATGTTGTTCCTTCTAGAGCAGTTACAAGGGCTATCAATCTTTCCCAGAGAGTTAGTCTATTTCTCCATTTCTGCCACCTATTGCTTTATTAAGCAACCCCTCCCACTAAGTCTGACCCCAATTATTTCTATATGATGATATTTACTAATATAATAATAACAATTCCATCCATGTATGGCCAATCAAGATGTGTTTTGTTTCTTACCAGAAAAAAATGGCTCTGGAATTGAGGATGTAGAGAATTCTTATAGTTTTGTGTTGATTTGGCATTTGCTTTAAATATAAGTTGGACGCTCTCATACCAGAGTCAGAGTTTAGTCACCCTTGACTGTTTCCAGTTCTGCCTCCTCCCAGTTTCTCAGTGTGATTGATCCAGATATCTCTCTTATGCAACCACTTCCTGCTGACCACCTCCGTATGGGACAACTAAATATAACCTCCTTGACTGTCCCCACAGACCTCCCCCCTCTGCACATAGTGTGCAGCTATGCCTGGGTTACCACTTTTCAACAGGACCTCCTGGAACTCATGCCAGCTTACTTTAAATTCACCAATTCATACTCGCTGAGGGAACCCCATTTGGGTAACTCAGTTACTGAGCCCTAGTAAAGGCTTTGTCCTTTAGGTCCCTTGTTCTGGCTCTTGCTTCCCACCTACTATTTTAGCATGTGTGTCCTAGACAATTCCTGGCTTCTGACTGGTCCTTCCTACAAGGGCTGCTGTCCTCTTCTCTCTGGGATCTGTAAGTAATAAAAATTGCTTCCATTATTTTCCATGTCTTACTATGATGCTTCCTCTTTTTCTCACCTG
The DNA here is from genome assembly GCA_963573935.1 of Arctocebus calabarensis. Taxonomy (NCBI): domain Eukaryota; kingdom Metazoa; phylum Chordata; class Mammalia; order Primates; family Lorisidae; genus Arctocebus; species Arctocebus calabarensis. The sequence goes on from CAUYON010031199.1 coordinate 43,626, forward strand.
GCCAACACACCTGAATCTGACTGTCCTCCTCGTCTGAGCTATTTTAGAGTGGCTATCTTGGCAGGAATAAATTAGACATGAGTCAGGTCAAAGTCTCAAGGGTGTCCACCAATAGTGACAGATCAGACCCTTAGGCATTATTAGGCCATTCTTCAGGATAAAGAAGTATCCTTTTAAAGGTATGCTGTAAATATCCACTACCCCTCTCCTGCACCCCATAAGAGCAGGGCTAGAGATTATAGCCTCTCACCAGAGAATTAGACTGACAGGGGAAAATATAACAGACAATGACATATCCTGGAAAAGGCCAGACAGAGTTGAAGAGAAGGACAATTAGATAAAAGGGGACTCATTTCAAAAGTGGTTGTTATTGGAAGAAAACAGTTCCCAGGTAATCCTTAAGTTAGTTTTCCTTAACTAAGGCAATGATATAAATTTCTTGGTAAATCAGTAAAAGAAACTCTGGATTTAAGGCAGGAAGACAGGTTCATATATAGGGATACTTCAATAAAGACTCTTGTAGCTCAATTCTCTTATCTAAGTTACCTGTCATCTTCTAACTAATTTATAGCTAATACCATAACATGATTTTTGCTAACACTCAATAGTTACAACTATTTTATAGCTAATATCATAACATGATTTTTTTTAACATTCAGTATTGTTTGTTGTTATTTTCAAACTTGAGTAATTTATTCTTTCCTTTTAAAGGAAAACAGTATTTGTGAAATCTGTTTTTATTAGTACTTAAATATAAATCTTATACTCAAAATTCAATGACCGTATGTCTTCACATGCCAATGTATACTCAATAACCACATACAAATGCTTATTTCATCTAATTGGAGATAATATTAGGATTATAGTACATAAGATTAATTTGGTAATAGAGCGCAAAAATGCCAGCAATTTAAATTTCTCTAGTTCTTTTCCATTTTAGTATTCTTATCATAAAAGAAATTTATAAAGTGTACCAAAATTTACCCCTAAAGTCACCATACATTTGGGAGGATGGGAAATTTTAGCTAAATGTACCCTTGTTTGTAAAATATTCATCACAAAATTTTATAAAGATGTGGCCAACATGTAGAAAATATTTTGTAAATATTTTATATTTATTGAAAATATATTTAAATATTTGTTTTATTGTATAAAATAAATATACTTTATATTTATATATTATAAATTTATAAGTGTATAATTTTATATTATAAATTATATATTAATAATATATATTTATAACATAATTATATACATTATATAATATAAAAATATTTTACATTTATATATTATAAATTTATATTATAAATTTGCAAAATTTTCACATGTTGGTCACCTCTTTGTAAAATTTTGTGATGCATATTTTGTAAATAAAGGTGCTTTTAGCTATAATTTCCCATTTTCTCCCCTATAAATGGTGACTTTAGGGGCAAATTTTGGGGCACCCTGTAGGAATAGCTAGCTGATGACTGATACAGGGAAGCCATGATATTATGAAGAATCTAGGCTGCTATATTTCTTCTCTGTTGTCCTAAATTGTATCTTCCACTTTTTTTTCATTTCTTATTTAATTTTTAAAATTTTTTTATTGAATCATAGCTGTGTACATTAGTGCAATCATGGGGTACAATGTGCTGGCTTCATATACAATCTGATACATATTCATTCAGCTACTTGACATAACCTTCATGAGATTTTCTTGGTTATTGTATGAAAACATATGTATTCTACATTTCATAGGTTTCACCTATACCCTTCTAAGATGCACCATTAGTGTGATTCTACCATTTACCCTCTCTCCATCCATCCTTTCCCTTCCCTTCCCTTTCCTTGCCCCTTTCCCCATATTCTTGACTATAGTTGGGTTATATAGCCTTCATATGAAAACTATAAATTAGCTTCATAGTAGGGCTGAGTATATTGGATAGTTTTTCTTCCTTTCTTGAGATACTTTGCTAAGAAGATGTGTTCCAGCTCCATCCAAGTAAACATAAAAGAGGTAAAGTCTCCATCTTTCTTTAAGGCTACATAATATTCCATGATATACATGTACCACAATTTAATAATCCATTAGTGGATCAATGGGCACTTGGGCTTCTTCCATGACCTCTTCATATTTATGAATTGGGCTGCGATAAACATTCTGGTACAGATATCTTCATTATAATGTTATTTTTGATCTTCTGGGTATATACAAAGTAAAAGAATTATAGGATCAAATGGCAGGTCTATTTTTAGATCTCTGAGTATTCTCCAAACGTCTTTCCAAAAGGAATGCTTTAGTTTCCATTCCCACCAGCAATGTAGAAGTGGTCCCTTTTCTCCACATCCATGCCAAAATCTTTGGTTTGGGGATTTTGTTATGTGGGCTAATCTTGCTGGAGTTAGATGATATCTCAAGGTAGTTTTGATTTGCATTTCTCTGATGATTAAGGATGATGAGCATTTTTTCATACATCTGAGGGCCGTGTGCCTATCTTCTTTAGAGAAGTTTCTCTTCAAATCTTTTGCCCATCCTAAGATGGGATCACTTGTCTTTTCTTGCTAATATGTGGATTCTGGTTATTAAACCTTTGTCGGAGGCATAACCTGCAAATAGTTTCTCCCATTCTGAGGGCTGTCTGCTTGCTATACTTACTGTGTTCTTGGCCATGCAGAAGCTTTTTAGTTATATCAGGTCCCACTAGTGTAGTTTTGATACTGCTTCAATTGCCTGGGGGGGTCCTCCTCAAAGTATTCGCCCAGGCCAATTCTTTCAAGAGTTTTCCCTGCACTAGTATTTTTATAGTTTCATGTCTTAAATTTAAATCTTTAATCCCGTGTGAGTCTATCTTCATTAGTGGTGAAAGTTGTGGGCTCAATTTCAGTCTTCTACAGGTCGCCAGCCAGTTCACCCAGCACCATTTGTTAAATAGGGAGTCTTTTCCCCACTGAATGTTTTTAATTCACTTATCAAAGATCAAATAGGGGTAAATAGCTGGGTTCATCTCTTGGTTCTCTATTCTGTTCCAAACATCTACCTCTCTGTTTTTGTGCCAGTATTATGCTGTTTCAATCACTATCAATTTATAATACAGTCTTAGGTCTGGTAGCATGATTCCTCCTGCTTTGTTTTTATTTCTAAGTAATGTCTTGGCTATTTGAGATTTTTTTCTGATTCATATAAAACGATGTATTATTTTTTCAAGATCTTAAAAATATGACAATGGAGCTTTAATAGGAATTGCATTAAAATTGTATGTTGCTTTGGGAAGTATGGACATTTTAACAATGTTGATTCTTCCCAACCATGAGCATGGTATGTTTTTCCATTTGTTGACATGTTCAGCGATTTCTATTCTTAGAGTTTCATAATTCTCTTTGTAGAGATCTTTCACGTCCTTTGTTAGGTAGACTCCCAAATATTTCATCTGTGAAAGGAATAGAGTCTTTGACTGTTTTTTTCGGCTTGGGTATTGTTGGTGTATATAAAGGCTACAGATTTATGAGTGTTGGTTTTTGTAGCCTGAAACACTGCTATATTCCTTGATCACTTCTAAAAATTTTGTAGTACAATCTGGGAAGAGTGAAAGTTTAATCTCTTCTGACCCTAAGTGGATACCCTTGATCACCATTTCTTCCCTAATTGCAATGGCTAAAACTTCCATTACAATGTTAAAGAGCAATGGAGACAATGGGAAGCCTTGCCCATTTCCTGATCTAAATAGGAGTGGTTTCAATTGAACTCCATCCAATACGATATTATCTGTGGGTTTGCTGTAGATGGCCTAAATCAGTTTAAGAAATGTCCCTTCAATACCAATTTTCTTAAGTTTTCTGATCATGAAGGGATGCTGGATATTATCAAAAGCTTTTTCTGCATCAATTGAGAGAATAATATGGTCCTTATTTTTTAATGCATTTATGTGCTGAATTATATTTATAGATTTATGTATATTGAACCATTCTTGAGATCCTGGGATAAAGCCCTCTTGGTCATGGTATATAATTTGTTTGATGTGTTGCTAGATTCTCCTTGCTAGGATGTTATTGAATATTTTCGCATCAATATTCATTAGTGATATTGGTCTATAATTTTCTTTTTTTGTTGGATCTTTCCCTGGTTTAGGGATCAAGGTAATGTTTGCTTCATAGAATGTGTTGGGTAGTATTCCTTTTTTTTCTATATTTTGGAAAAGGTTGAATAATATAGGTACTAGTTCTTCTTTAAAGGTTTGGTAGAATTCTGACATGAAGCCATCTGGTCCAGGGCTTTTCTTTTTAGGGAAATTTTGAATAGTTGATGCTATTTCAGAACTTCGTATCAGCCTGTTCAACATTTCCATTTCCATCTTGGAAGGTGGTGTGCTTCCAAATATTGGTCAATTTCCTTGAGATTTTCATTTTTCTGAGAGTAAAGTTTCTTATAATATTTGTTAAGGATTTTTTGAATTTCTGAGGGATCTGTTGTTATTTCATTTTTACCATTTCTGATTGATGAGATTAGAGATTTTACTCTTTTTTTTCCTGGTTAGGTTAGCCAAAGGTTTATCTGTTTTATTGACCTTTTCAAAAAAACCAACTTTTTGATTTATTAATTTGTTGTATAATTCTTTTATTTTCAGTTTCATTTAATTCTGTTCTAATTGTGGTTATTTCTTTTCTCCTGCTGGGTTTGGGGTTGGAATGTTCTTCCTTTTCCAGTGCTTGAGATGTCCCATTAAGTTGTTAACTTCCTCTCTTTCTGTTCTCTGGAGGAAGGCTGGTAGTGCTATAAATTTCTCTCTTAGGACTGCCTTTGCAGTATCCCAGAGGTTCTGATAATTTGTGTCTTCATTGTCATTTTGTTCCAAAAATTTGGAAATTTCCTTCTTAATCTCATCAATGACCCATCTGTCCTTCAGCATGAGGTTGTTTAGCTTCCATGTTTTTGTTTGAGTACGCAGACTCTTGTTGTTATTCAGTTCAACTTTTATTCCATGATGGTCTGAGAAGATGCAAGGAATAATTTCTATTTTTTTTTAATTTGCTGAGGTTAGACTTGTAACCTAAGATGTGATCGATTTGGTGTATGATCTGTGGGCTGATGAGAAAAATGTGTATACAGTTCTGTTGGGATGAAATGTTCTGTAGATGTCTATTAAATCCAAATGTTGGATGGCTAAGTTTAAATCTAAAATTTCTTTGCTTAGCTTCTTTTTGGAGGATGTGTCCAACACTGCTAAACGGGTGTTAAAATCTCCGACTACTATGGACCTGGAGGAAATCAAGTTACTCATATCTGTTAGAGTTTCTCTTATAAATTGAGGCACATTCTGGTTGGGTGTATAAATATTAATAATTGAAATCTCATTATATTGAGTATTATCATTAACAAATATGAAATGTCTGTCTTTATCCTTCCTTACTTTGGTTGGTGTAAAGCCTATTTTATCTGCGAATAAGATTGCACCATTTGCTTTGTTCCGCTTTCCATTTGCCTGGAATATGGATAACCAACCATCCCTTCACTTTGGGTCTAAATTTATCTTTTAAAGTAAGATGAGATTCTTGTATGTAGCAGATATTTGGCCTGAGTGTTTATATCCACTCAGTCAACCTGTGCCTCTTTAGAGAACAATTTAAGCCATTTACATTAATTGAGAATAATGATAAGCCGTTGGAAAGTCATTGGGCACGTTTGATCCTTTCATCATTGTGGAAGTTGGAATTTGAATGAAAGTTTCTGAATGAGTTTACTTTTGTGGTTGAGGATTACACTGGTCATTATGGAGGATAGGTCTGAGAATATCCTACAGAGCTGGTTATGGCAAATTTCTTCAACATGTGGATGTCATTAAAGTATTTAACTTCTCCATCATAAATGAAGCTCAGTTTGGCTGGATATATGATCCTGGGTTGAAAGTTATTTTGTGTTAGGAGATTAAAAGTTGGTGACCATCCTTTTCTAGCTTGAAAGGTTTGATCTGCACTTATTCTAATGTTCTTCCCCTTGCAAATTATGGTTTTCTTGCGTCTGGCTGCTTTCAGAAGCTCCTCTTTCATATTAATTTTAGTGAAGTTAACTATGATGTGCCTGGGGGATGTCATATTCAGGTTGAGTCGCGCTGGGGTTCTGAAACTGTCTGCTATCTGAATTTCAGAATCACTTGGCATGTCTGTAAGTTCTCTTTTATAATCTCATAAGGAAGAGACTCTGTGCCGTGTGACGCCACTTCATTGTTTTCAGGTATCCCTATAAGGTGAATATTGGTTTTCTTTGAATTATCCCAGAGCTGTCTGAGAGAATGATCCGTTTTTGCCTTCCATTTCTCTTCCTCTTTGGAAGTTTGGGAGTGTTCAAAAGCTTTGTCTTCCATGTCAGAAATCCTTTCTTCTGCTTGCTCCATTCTGTTACTGAGGGATTCTACTGTATTTCTCAGATCTTTGAGGGCTGCAACTTCTTGTCTCAATGTGGTCAAAATCTTTGGTCATTTTGTCTTTGAATTCGTTGAGTTCTTGAGACATCTTTTGGGTCATTGTTTGGATTACTGCCTGAAATTCTAATTCCATTTTTTCCTCCATTCCACTGATCTTATTTGCTATCCAGACTCTGAATTTGATTTCTGACATATCAGTCATTTGCTTATGCAAGGGATCTTGTGCTGTATCTGCCTTGTTGTTCCTTGGGGGAGTTGATCTACTCTGATTATTCATATTGCCAGAGTTTTTCTGTTGATTCCGCCTCATGATTATTTTTCACTGTTGCCTATGATCGTCCTCAGTTGGAGAGGTTTTTCTCCCACATCAGACCCCAGCAGGATCACTCTGTTGTTGCTGGATCTTTGTATGGAGTGACCCTGTGTAGCTCCTCTGGGACTGCCCCACCCAGGGATTTCTGGCTGTGGGAGCAGCTCCAGAGTGTGGCACACCCAGATCAAGCAGCAGGGCATGGGATGGGGTACCTGGTGGCCTTTGCAAAGGGAGCCCGTGCCTCCAGCAGTCTCCAGCTCAGAGGAGGGCTCCAGAGAGAGGAGGGTGGGCCTGGGGCACGAATCGAAGCCAGGCAGGGTCCTTGAGGGCGGCAGGCCGAGGCCAGGTGGAGTGCCAATCAGGCTGTGCGGGAGTCCCAGTGGAGTTCCTTGTTGCTACTGGCAGTGGGCCAAGGCCCAGCAGAGTGCCAAATGGGGCCACAAGGGATTCCAGGCAGACTGGAGTTCCTGGCCACTGTGGGCGGTGGGCCTGGGGCACGGATTGTAGCCGGGCGGGACAAGGCCTGGCCGGGCACAGATTGGCACCAGGAGGAGTCCCAGCGGACTTCCTGGTCACTGCTGGTGGCAGGTCAAGGCCCAGCGGGGTGCCAATCGGGGCCACATGGGGTCCTGGCAGACTGGAGTTCCTGGTTGCTGTGGGTGTTGGGCCTAAGGCATGGATTGGAGCCAGGCAGGGGGCTTTGATACCATTTTTAAAAAAAGAAAAATATTTTAAAGGCAATGACTGTTTTTCAGTTTTGGCTGTTTCTAAGAAGACAGGAGTTACATTTTGGTATTTATAATCTTACTTTAGAAAGACATTATTCATTTTGAGTAATTCATGCCTAAATGTATTACCCTCACTACATCAGTTTTTCCTGGCTTTGTCACCTGGTTAGTTATGTTGCTTCATTATTTTGCCTCCATATTACACTTTGATGGAGAGCAATTAACCTGTACCTCTTCCCAAGAGCCCCACTTTCCTACACACCTGCCTTCCTACTCCTGAAACGTCTGCATTGTTTGGTTCAGTATTTTAAGCTGGACCATTTATGAGTGCAGACGATGATAGAGATTTTAATCAGATGTAGAATACTTCTCATTGGTCAAAAGGATTGGTTGAAAAAATTGTTGCCTATTAAAGAATTACACATTACAAGTGATGAAATCTTTGTAATTCAAAGTAGGTAAATTTTCATCAACCCTAAAAATAAAGGTGAGTCACAGAACTTTACATTTAAATACAGTACTTCCCTCTTGCAAATGCCCCATGTAAAAAACAGAAAACAAAAGAAGATAGTTAATGTTTATAACCCAGTAGTTCTATTTGTACCAGTTACATTTGTTTCTGGAAATGAGACTAGCTTTTCTTTCTTTCTTTTTTTTAAAACATGAAAGACAACATTTCATTTTAGAAAATTAAAGACAACATTTTTCCTTTAAATATAACAAAACAAAACAACATTAACATTAGAGTAGGGCACCAGCCCCATATGTCAGAGGTGGTAGGTTCAAACCCAGCCCCAGTCAAAAACTGCAAAAAAACAAAAACAAAAACAAAACATAAATATAAGAAGAACTCTTTTCAATTTGCATAGGCATTTGAAATTTGGAAGTCATCTAGAAAAAGGAAAGTCATCTTACTCTTCAGTTTTCTAAACTCTGTCCCTCTCATCTCAGATCTAGAAATATTAATATCCTTTGGAAAGAATATTTTTGTCTCTTTTTGCTATTAAAAAGTTGGAAACATGGGCTGGACTCGATAGCTCACACCTGTAATCACAGCATTCTGGGAGGCGGATTGGTGGTAAATTCCTTGAGTTCAGGAGTTTGAGATCAGCCTGAGCAAGAGCAAGACCCCCGTCTTTACTAAAGATAGAAAAACTAGCTGGGGTGTCATGGCCGGCACCTGTAGTCCCAGCTACTCAGGAGACTGAGGCAAGGGGATAGTTTGAACCCAGGAGTTTGAGGTTGCTGTGAGCTATGATGCTGTGGCTCTCTACTCAAGGTAACAGAGTAAGACTCTTGTCTCAAAAAAAAAAAAAAAAAAAAAGAAAAGAAAAAGAAAGGAAACATGTTTGGTGAGTGAGTTAGCTATATTTTTTAAATTGTTTTTTATTAAACTTTCTTGAAGTAGGTTGAGAAAAATAGCTTTTATTTAATTAATTAATTTATTTTTGTGAGATAGACCCTCAAGCTGTCACCTTGTATAGAATGTCGTAGCATGACAGCTCACAGGAACCTCCAATTCCTGGGCTCAAGAGAATCTCCTGCTTCCGCCTCCCAAGTAGCTGGGACTACAGGCGCCCGCCACAACGCCCAGCCATTTCTCGGTTGCAGCCGTCATTGTTGTTTGGCAGGCCCGGGCTGGATTCGAAACCACCAGCTCAGATGTACGCAGCTGGTGCCTTAGCCTGTTGAGCCACAGGTGCTGAGCCAGAGAAAAATAGCTTTTAAACAGGTACCTATTTAAAAGAGATATCTCTATCTCTTGTTTATAAGATGTTAGGCACAAAACACACATCCAACTTAAAAATGTAGCTAGTCTTTCCATAGCTTTCGATACTGTTGGGGTGTGTGAGCCTTTTAAAGTCTCACATCACTTTGATTTTGGTCAAACATACAATTGCATCGGGGATGGTGAATGACTGGTCTTCAGATCTCCTGAGAACACATCGAGAGGATTGTGGTTTAGCTGCAGTAAGACTTATTTATTTATGACATCATAGGCATATGTTTTTCTTTATTAAAATTATAAGATGGCTTCTATGGGGGTTCTTTAGTCTACTTTTCTGAAGGATCCTGCAATTAGATTCTGCTGGTTTTGAAATATCTAATTATGACCTTGATGGAAGGTGGACGTGACACAGACTAACCTCGGCAAAGGCAGTGCCTGGGAGAGTGAGTTTCCTTGAAACCCTCGATAAAGATGTGGTCCATGGAGGTCACTCAATATCCAGTGACATCGTCCGTACCCTCGGACCTTTCCTCTGCACAGCATGTCACCATCCTCTGCAAAGTTTGCGGGTTTTTTTGAGACAGAGTCTCACTCTGTCACCCTGGGTAGAGTGCTGCGGCATCATAGCTCACAGAATCCTCAAAACTCCTGGGCTCAAGTGACCCTCCTGCCTTAGCCTTCGGAGTAGCTGGGACTACAGGGGCCTGCCACCACGCCCAGCTAGTTTTTCCATTTTTAAGTAGAGGTGCGGTCTTGCTCTTGCTCAGGCTGCTCTGGAACTCCCAAGTTCAAGAGATCCTCCTGCCTTGGCCCCCCAGAGTGCTGGAATAATAGGGATGAGCCCCTGAGTCTGGCCAAAGCTTGATTTTTGTTAAGCCTCTGAAAGCCCCTGTGGACCCTGGGTGGATTCCCTTGCTATTTTATATCCCCTGCCATTCCTTGGGGTTTTATGTATTTAAGGAAGCTTTGACTAATTGTCACAAGGAAGAAATGAAATATGTGTGTTCTAGATCATCATTTTTTAAAACTGACATGCAAATTGCCACACCTGGGCCAGAGAACAGCAATTAGGACCAGAGGGAGTGCAAGAGAAATGAAGCAAATGTCACTTATCTAATCTAATAAAAAGATAGAAGATTTTCTATAGGATTTTATTTTTTACATAGGATGTAAGTTGTGTTTGATGTTCTAACTAATAGGATTGTTCATTCCTAATCTCAGCAGAGTTACCAAATTCTGAGTAGTTTTATTTTTTTGTATGTCTTCTGCCAGAGACAGTATTTGAAACTATTAATTCATACTGTGAACACTTTTATGAATAAATATTTTGGTTATCATACATATATATTCAGTTTAGACAACATAGTATAACTTAATGACAATTAATAGTGAATTTGACATGTATCTCAAATTCTACTGAAGACCAAAATTTCTTAACTGGGGTGTGTGTATGTGCCCGTGGGCCATGAAAGTTCTGGACAGCTCCCTTCTATTTAAATCTCCTAATGGGCTTAGTACTAACTTCCTCAACCACAGGCCCATCTGATGAGCAAGTCCCTAGAGAAAAAAGGCAGAAGAAATTCTGCCCCACAGAAGTAGGAAAGCATCACCAGCCAAAGAGCACATGAGGAAACTTACCTCACAGTCTTGAAGTGTTAAAGATTGAGAGGTAGAGATTTTTACTGGATTAAGCTTTGTACTTATTCATAATCCTTAATGCAGCCGGATAAATATGTGTTACCAAATTCCCCCATCTGGGGTTAATGAATTTATTATTCATCCTTGAAATGAAAATTCTAGAAACAATGCTTTTTCATTTCTTTTTGTTTTTCCTTTCCTTTTGAATGCATTATGCTCTATCTAATGTGCTTAGTATAATTTAAAGCTCAGTGTTTCTCAGCTAAACTCAAAATGAAAATACAGGTGTCCTACTATTCAGCCATTAAAAAAGCTGGAGACTGGAAGAAAAAGTATCCAATGTACTCAGCCCTAATATGAAGCTAATTTATAGCTTCCATAGGAAGGCTATAACCCAACTATAGCACAAGAATATGGGGAAAGGAGCAAGGGAAGGGAGGGGAGGGGAGAGGTTGGGTGGAGGGAGGGTGATCGGTAGGGCCACGCCTACGGTGCATCTTAGAAGTGTACAGGCGAAACTTACTAAATGCAGAAGACAAATGTCTAGGAGTCTGGGCTGAGCTCCACCAAACCTGGCCCAGGTCACCACATACCTGACCTGAAGACTTGTGCCCCCCTTTTCTTGCTACCATAGGTGGGTTTTAGGTTCCTATAACAAAGGCAGCCTCCAGAGTTTTGCCATTATTTTGACAACTTATTACCACTATTCTGAGATCTCAAAAACAAACTAGCAAAGGATTAATGAGCAGATGAGTTTGGTAGATGAGGACAAAATACCTACATGGTGTCTGTATTTTAGAACTATTTGCTGCAGTTTGGTCTAGGCCCTGTCTGCCCCACCTGTAACTCAGCTCCCACCACACTCCCAGAAGCTCTGGCTTCTTTCATTTCCTAGAAGTGCACTGGCCCCTCCTGCTGTGTGCATATGACTGGAATATTCTCTTCTCTCTGCCTTTCCTCCCTTTCATTATAGGTGACTCACTATTTTTCTCAGATGAAGCTTAGTTATTACTTCCTTAGTTAAGCTCTCCTTATACTTTTAACTAGGGTAGAATTTCCCATTTATGAGCTCCCATATTGCAGTTACTGCTCATATACAAGATTTGTACCCTCAGTTTTAAATTTATTTGGGTTTTATCATCAGATTAATGTTAATCTGATGATTAATCTTTCCTCTTACGAGAAATGAATCATTTTACTAACTGAATCATGAGGGCAGAGATGGCATGTGTTTTGCTCTTTGTTACATCCATAGTGCCTGGCACAGAGCAGGTTTTCAGTAAATATACAATGAATGAATGAATGAAAGGGCGAATTTGAGAATTTTCTTTGAGAAAGGGCATGAGATACCACTGTTACTGGATCTTCTATAGATTTCTCCTATATATAGTACTTGTCTACTTGCTAATGAGTGTCTGCTATTATTTGAAATATGATGAGGGTATCTGGATTTATGGATTGGGTTTTATTTTTTTGCTCAGGATGTATTGTGGAAATTCCTCTGTGATGAGGTTTAGCAAATGCTCTCTTGAAATGTTTGTAAAACAAAAGTAAAGTCTCGGCTTGTATTTTTCATGAATTGTGCATTTAGAGACTGATTTAGCTACTGATTCCTTTAATCTTTATCTCAGACCTCCCTCTAAATTCATAATAGTGATCAATGCAATTCAATATATAAGTGCCAAACAATGGAAATTATAGAAAGCATGGGATGTTAGAAAAAGGAAGAATGAACTTCATAACTAAGAAAGTCATTTTACAGGAGTTTTTCTAGTGTGATTAAAAACACATTTGTAACATGAGTTTAGGATGTTAAGTTCAGACAACGCAAGGTAATTTAAACACCAAAGATGATCCAAGGAAGACTCGAAATGATTTTGTATAACTGTAGCTTGCTCAAATGGACCATAGATTATGTCATTTTAACCTTCAGGCATATGTTGCAGACAAAAAAAAAAAAAAGTGGCTTTACTCCACATCCTTTCTTTTTAAGTATTCAAGGTCTTCTTTGACTAGTTCTGTCGCGAGTAGTCAAAGTCATTTCAGGCCTGGCACTGTCTTGTTCAGCCATGTGGCCTGCTCTAACGCATCATTGCCACTGTCACTGACTCAGAAAAATGAGCATCCTAAAACCTATAGCTCCCTTAGCCTGAAAAATTTGGCAGTTGTAGGCCCAGGGTGCTCCAATATTGGTAGATTTTCTTCTGTTTTCTGGCCTGGCACTTAAACACTTAGGACTTTATGAAAACTCTTAGAATTATTTGCCACTCTGAGCAAATGATTAAAAAACTGGTGCAGAACCTCCTCGAAGACCACAGGGAAGGGGGAGGATGTCAAAGTTAAGTTCAAGGCTGGGAGCTTGTAGTACTGCCTTGGCACCCTAAAGCAGTAAACCCAGTGCCTTCCCCTGTTGGCCGCATCTTGCAGGTGAGTGGCCTTGTTATCTTGCCTCCTTTTGTTCTATCTAGTTGATGTTCCTTCCTTGTACAAACAAGTGCTTATGCTAATAGCCTTACAAAGGGTGTAGTGATCAGTATCCATCATCTTTCCAACTGCCTTGTCACTACATCAATTAATACAATTGAGCAAAAAATGTCACAGGCCTGGAGGAAAAACCTTTTCACAGCCTTCCAGGGGGAAGTTTCCCTCCAGCTTTTTTTTCTTGCATTAGCTCCTGTCATCTACAAAACAACAGAACCCAGTGGTGTCAATTATATTTGATTGACTGAGTAAAGCACACACACAAATAAGCGAAAACAATGGACACAAAAATCTATATATGACTCCCCTTGTCAGAGGGAGTGCTTGTCTTCTCCATTTTCATGGGCTCGGTATCCTGCTGCTCCCGGCTTAAATGTTTCCTTCAGCCCCCAAACTATCACCAATTAAGTTAGCAGGGTCTTCAAAGGTGTCAAACGACTCCCTAGGCAATCCGCTCTAACTGCTGTTCAATAAATGAGGTCTAATTTATCAGTTTAACTTCACTCCTAAAAACCTAATGCTTCACCATGCTGGGCTCCATTTACTTACAGTGCGAGGCGCTGCCAGGGTGGAGGGCGAAAGTTATGGCGCATCTCCTAACGACCAGTACACTTGGTTGCGTGCATTTTTCTTTGCTATTTTCTAATTTCAATGCCTACTTTCCAGTTTTGCCCTTTCTTGCACCGACTTTGCACACTTGTGTGGGCAAAGTCAGCTGGGGCCAATGTAAAACTGAGTCTGGGCTCTCTTTGAGCTGACAGTTTTAATAACTGTGCAGGAGAAGCTTTGCCATGTCCGACCTTTCAGTTGTCGCTAGATAGAGGCTCACATTCTAAGAAAGCTGGGAGGTTAACGTTGGCATGAGAACAGGCGTTAATGCGTGCTCAGATTCCCTACATAAAATGGATGTACAGGAACTCTTGGGGCTAAATAAACAGGTATAGATCCCTGGCAAAGGGAACAGTTAAGCAGTAAGTCTCATAAAGAAATGAACTAGAAATTTTAATTAACAGTTCATGAGTGGAAATCATTCAAACCCATCTTCTTTTACACGGCAAAAGAAGCTATAATTTAAAACTCAAACATAGTATCCACATTACAACTAATGCTCCTAATTAATACATCTTAATTTCAAATAAGGACAATGGGTAAGGGAGGCCAAATTTTTTTGGACAGAGTTAGATGGAGACTTAACGAGACAAAAACCAAACCAAACCAAGCCAAGCCAAAACAAAACAAACAGAAAAATCCCTTGTAAGAATATTTGTTTTTAGGCAGAGTAAAGCTGCATGTGAAATCTGGGCTGAGGTGAACGGGCAGTGTCATTTCTTTTCTTTCTTTTTTTTTTTTTGAGACAGAGCCTCAAGCTGTCGCCCTAGGTAGAGTGCTGTGGCATCACAGCTCACAGCAACCTCCAATTCTTGGGCTCAAGCGAGTCTCCTGCCTCTGCCTCCCAAGTAGCTGGCACTACAGGCATCTGCCACAACACCTGGCCGTTTTTTGGTTGCAGCCGTCATTATTGTTTGGCGGGCCCAGGCTGGATTCGAACCTGCCAGCTCAGGTGTATGTGGCTGGCGTCTTAGCCTGTTGAGCCATAGGCGCCGAGCCAAGCAGTGTCATTTCTTTAGCAAGATAGCTGCTGTGTGCCTGAGTGTATGGTGACTGCGGAGATGTTTTCATTTTAATGCAAAGACATAACATTTGCAAATATTCCTAAATTTGCCGCTCTGTGTTGGCCAAGGATGAACTAGAATTTGGATAGTTCTGGAGGCTCGGCTTTTTTCCATGACCCTGAACTACTATTTAGAGACACCGACTCCACACATGACATGTACTGAGGACAAAATTTTATTATTATTTTGCTTTTTCTGCCACCTCTTTGAGCACATTATCTTTGCCCTAATCCACCAGAGGAATCCATCTGCTTAGAAGAAAATTAGGATTTGGAAAGAAGTCGAAAGAGATTTTCTTTAGCTCCTGCCATACAGGACAGAATTTGACAGTGAAAGCATAATCACATGAAGCAGGCTTGGGATGGTACTTTACAGGTTTTATTGTTTCCCCTTTAGCATATCAATGATCAGGAGAATCTGGCCCAGCAGGCCCTGCCACATAGGGAGGAAATTCCCACCTCTCATGATAGCTAGAAATGTTCTGTGGTAGTACACAAAGGAGAAGACAAGAAAAGATTGTTCTCTGTCTGTTTTCCTGTCTTTTGTAAGATAAAACTGTGGGAGCAAGAGAAAATGTGAAGAGTTGGGTTTCCTACTCCATCCTTTGGCCAGGAGGGAGGGGACACGTGAACTGCGTAAGGGAAGAGGGTTATCAATGGAAAAGAAGCCATTCTCTGTCAAATGATTTGGAGAGGTTTATTCTGAGCCAAATTTGAGGATCCTGACTCAGCCATGCCCAAGAAGCCTTAAGCAAAGTGGACTCCTTGTGGCAGGGTTAGAGTTTGGTTTTATACATTTCAGGGAGACAGGAATTACAAGTAAAGTCATAAACCCATATGTGGAAGGCATACGTTGGTTTGGCCCATCTCAAAGAGGGGCCTCACAGGTGATAGGTGAGTTTAAAGATTTTTCAGTTGACAATTGGCTGAAAGAGTTAGGCTCTTTCTAATATGCGTTGGTAGACCAGGAGTCAGCAAACAGGAACGCTGGAGTAAGATAAGGGTCTATTACTCAGAATCGAACTACGGGACCTATGCCCCCACTCATGTGGTTTGCTGTGTGTACTGAGGACCTGCAGGTGTATTGCCTTAGGCTTGTGAATCAGTCACAAAGCACATCTCAAAGGAGCAAGAAACATGAAGAGGCATGCCTGGTCTCCTTTCTCATGGCTAGCAACTCAGTTTAGGGATTCCCTTGGCCAGGGGGCAGGAGGATCCAGTCTGGGGGGGGGTGCCTTAAGATTTTATTTTAGGTCACATGGGCAAGTAAAGAAATTTTACTGGGGGTAGTGCCCATGGTGGCAAGTTCAAGCCTGGCCCCGGCCAAAACTGCAAAAAAAAAAAAAAAATTAATTGGGTGGATGGCATGATTGGCTGGAGGGAGTCAACTGTCTCGACATTTAGTTTTGTCAAAATGCCTCACATTCTAGCTTTAGTCCATTCTTTCTCTGGTTGAAGAATTGGGCAAGACCTGATCCTGGAGAGTTTCAAGAACTGGACAGATCTATAGTCAGACTCAAGCCCAGAGGAACATGGTGAGGATTGACTTATAAAAACCAACTTGGAGCCTGTCAAAGATGGGGAGATAGAGCTGGGCTCCCCAAACTGTAATGGGCATACAAATATCATGAGAATCTTGTTAAAAATGCTTCTGATTCAGTAGTACACGAAGCTCAAGATTTAGAATTTCTAACAAATCACTGGTGAGGCCGGCAGTGCCAGTGCTCCATTGAAAAACAGGAAAGTAGAGGACCATTGAGCATTCTTAGCAATCTTTCTCTGACCTTCTAATATTCAATTTGCATTGTGAATTATGGCACAGTGAGAAAATCAGTGTTACACAACCTGCAGGATGGGTTCTATCTTCTTGTCTTTTTTTGATGTAGAGAGTAGGGTTCAGTGAAAGAGAGAAGTTGCTGCAAATTCTTTCTGTATATTATTGGCAAGGTGAACTATTATATATGTGGAGCTTTTCCTACACATAAGTTCTCCTACACAAGTGTCAGAACTGTAGGGGTGAATATATAGATAGTGCCACACATAACTGATGATCAGCCAGGTTGTACCAGCTAAGCCCCATTGGGATGGAGACAGCTGGAGCTGATGCCCTGGCCTCTGTGCTAGGAAAGAAGGGTGAGGATTAGAGAGTGACAAGGAACTTGGTGTTTTAGTCTTTATTTTATAATTTTACATATGCGTATTACCATTTAATGTCTTCATTATAACATTTGGATCTTACTGGATTTTAAAAATTAGTTTGGCTAATTTCCAGGGGTCATTGTGTGTACATGACATAATCTCACTCATGTCCAATTTTCAGTTCTAGCAAAAAGACATTGGAAACTTCTGATTTATATTTAAGTGAGCATTTCAAAAACTTAAAACCTCCCTCACTCAAAACTCTTGAAAGAAGAAACTGATTTGAAGAAGTTCAGGCAGAAGCATGATGTAGCTTGTTTGTTACAACCTGCCACTTACTCCTGCTTATTCCATGGAATATAATTGAGTTCTAATTGAATACAAATAAGCCCTTTTCTCTGTGGGAGAAGGTGATATGAATTGAGGATAAGTTGTGATCCAGGAGTTGTTTTCTCGGGACTTCTCCTTACAAAGCTCTTACTCAATTTTTTACATTAAAAGACATTCCCTAGACAGAATCAGCAGAGACAGGAAAAGACGAAGAAAAATGACACTGCAGTTCTTGAGGAAAACAAAACCCAATTCCAAATGCTGCCCATCAGCTCAAGCCATTCATCTTCTCTGTACTTTCATGTCATCTTATTTTATTCCGATTGAAAATCTACCAGGCAGGGACAGACCTGCAGAGGGATTTGGTTGGCTCCGAGGATCCAACTGCTGATTGGTGATTCTAAGCACTAAGAATCTTAATAAAACTGAAGGAAAAGAAAGATCCCAAAAGAGACTGGAATTAGGAGAAATGTCACCAGATGGTTACTGGAGAAAATAGACACAGTAGTTAGGGCGAGAAAAAGAAGTAGACAGAAGCTATTTTACTTTGAATTACTAGGACATCAAGATATTTATATTCTTATCCAAAGATGTGATGTGTTTCAGGTATCACATGTTAGGGCTTCAGTTGGAATTCAGGTGAAAACTACTTAAAACACACCAGACACGTGAAATCTAAATTTACCAATCACATAAATTGAAGGAGATGCTACTCTTTTTATTTTCAACTTAAAACGAGAACTCTAAAGATTGTTTTAAGAGTTAAATGAGGTATACATGGCACTTAGTGTGGTGCCTGGCTCAGAGTTGGCACTCAGTCATTCTAAGCTTCTATCAAAGGTGTTTTAGAAAGACTGCTTCAATGCATAAAAATAGTTAGCAAAATCTTAGTTTAAATTGTGAGCCCTCTCAGAGCACAAGTATACTTCTATATAAAAATATGAGGTCTGACCATTAAGAACTCATCCTAGAAAAAGTGCTTTGAAAGGTGGACCAGGCAGTGGCATTAGTGTATAGCTTCCCTAGGGGAGTGCTTCAAAGGTGACCATGGTGATACTAAACAATGAGGTATGCAGCATACCTTTTTCTAGGATGAGTTTGTGAACTTAATTGTCAGACCTTGTACTCTTACATTTTTAGGATCTAAGGAGTTAAACTGTAAATTTATAGACAACTATTCATTCTTCATTCAACTCATATTTTGAGTGCATGTTATTTCATGTAGTTCCAACTGAATTGTGAATGAATTGTGTTCACCTATGATCGTGCCCTATGAATGAGATAGGTTATTAAACGAAGATTAATTATATAAGGGGATAAAGCAAAGGTGTGCCCAAGAGGGCTGGCAGCATCAAGCTGGGGCATCTTACTCAAATGATTTCTTCGAGGGCATAAAGTTTAAACAAAGCAAAGTCTTAACAGGAAGACAACTGCCTGGCTGAGGAATCAGCACAGGGAAAAACCCAGAAGCAGGAAATGTACAGTGTGTTCCAGGGAGGAAGGTAATCAAGGCCTTGGAGGAAATTCTGATACAGGGGTAATACTGGAGAAGTAGGAAGCAGTGCGATCTTCGAGCAACGAGATTGCTGACCCAAACTCAGGTGCTCCACATCTTACGGAAATGCCACAATCAGGTTTGCATTTGGGTAAAATCACCATGGAGGATGAGTCGGCGGTGTCTGTCTTCGGTACAGGAACAAACAATTATGTACCTGTAAATTGCCATACGTTTACATGGTGGCTCAGTGTTATAAATCAGAATGAATGTTTACGAGTTGATTCTTCACCAATATGCCTAAAAACATCCAAATAATCTGTCCGAATTCAATTGTAAATGGTGTTTGGGTAGAAGGTTGAGGAAATTCTTACCTGGTAGCTTCTGTTCTCTGACACGTAGTTGGGGAGGTAGCTTATTAGACTGAGGCATATTGAGTCTGGGTTCTCATTTCAGTGTTTAAAAATCTGACTAGGCTATTGAATTAATCCCACTGGATACTGTTCTGTCCTAGAAGTATTGAGAACCTCAGTGACCATTATATCAGGGTTATTATTTGGGTCCTCTTGGGATAACCCGACCCCTAAGGTTCTCAGGAGCACTGGGGGGGGGGTGTCCCCAACCATGAACCGTGTGTGACAATAAAATACCCAGGGACCTATTCTTCACTTCAATATTAAGTTAAATTATAGAAAATTCCTGATTTTGACAGATATTTAACTTCAAAACTGGCATTTTTAAATGATCCAGACTAATAATGTTTTGTGTATGCTGACAGTCTCAGATATTTTGAAAATGCATTTGGAGGTGACTTTGCATTGAGAGCTGCAGACTGTCCCCTCAGCTGGATGACTCGGGAGTTTTGCCTTTCCAGTGTATCATCATTCTGAGACTACTGAGGATGGTTCTGCTAGCCACAATGCAACCCAGCCCAGCCAGAAGCTTCAGCAGACCCCACACCACCTCCTCCCTGCCCCTGCAGTGAAAATCACAGGGCTCTTGCTTAATAACTCTCTGCTGTAAACTATTGCCCCCCTCACTTCCTCTCGGGGCACTCCAAACCAACCCCTGGTTTATGTGCCTCCCGTCTGTCTCTAGCTGGACCCTTTCAGGCCTGAGCATCTCCCAAATCCATCACCAGTCTGCCTCTGATCACCATTCCCTCAGCTGAGCAGACCTCCCTCAGGTCAGCTGTCATTTCCCAAACTCTCAGCCCCTCACCTCTCTGCCCTTCCTCTCTGTCAGTCTTCACATGCCTCCTGCCCTTCCTTCTAAGCCCTTCAGGGTGCTCTCTGGAGTGCTGAGATCAGTCGTATTATGAGTGAGTGGACAAGTCAGGCCCAATCAGGATGTGCAGAGCTTTAAGCAACCTCACTGTGGCTGTAGATCCAAGCTGCACGTCCCAATCCAGCTTTATCAGAAGTTACTCTGCTAGTTGATGTCTCGTTTTTGGTCTGATTCTCCCTGAAGGGGAAGTGTTAGCTGGCACGTTAGGGACTCCAATAAGAACAGCCAGCTGTTGTCATTCCTCTGCCCTCCTGCCTTGTCCTCTCTACCCTAAAACTCCCTACGACTTCCCTTCTTGTTGTGCTTGAAGTCCATGGCACATCATCATTTTCCTTGCATATAAATACCCTGGAAAATACTCTTCCTTAAAAGTATAATTAGATCAAAGTGTTGCGTTTATTATCACCCAGCTAAGGAACGATTAATCTGGGAATCCAGTTTCTCCCTCAGTTGGAGAAAAAGAGAAATAGGCAGGCAGACAGAGGAACCAGTGGTAGCTGAAGAGTGACTTTTTTCTTGCCAGTCTTGTATTTTTAGATAACATTCTCCGTCTTCACACCATCTACTTAACAACCACGGGTGGTTTCACAATTTCCTGAAGTATTGCCTTTCCGCTAAACACCATGCCCTGCAGCCAAGCCTGGCATTCTTCTTTCCCAGTGGTTTCTCTACTTTCAAAGTCCTTTGTGGCCAAGTCAGGGATCACCTTCCAAAATGATGAAAAGAATAGAAGTACAACTGAAAATTGGTTTGGGGCCCAAAGGCCCCAATGTCTAGAGTTTCTAAAGGTTTCTGTGGTTGAAAATCTTGCTCATGGCAAATCACTTGCCAAGGTGTATAAGGGTTTTCAAATGGAAAATTCTAGGAAGCCTACAGTTTCCAGGGTTCTGCATAGGTTACAGGGAATGGATCTGTCACATTCAGGCCACAGACTTTTCTCTCATGATATCACAAGGCCAGTATGCCGTCAACTGATTACCAATTAGAAAAGCATTGGCCATAAAAGAGTAACTGTGCCCCCTGTTCATACTTGACACTGTTGGTCGCAAGGCAGGACAGGAAAAGATGCAGATGGCTGGTGGCTTTTTCATAAGCCTTTCCCTTCCTGGTCTTACTTCTGCTACCAGTCCTGGTGCAGAATTCATGTAACTAGAAATCTTATCTGAAGCAGACAATGTTTGCTGTTTATCAGAATTAACACTTTTCTTTTCTTCCCTGCTAGAATCCCTTTATCAGATTTATTGGGAGTTGCAAGTGGCCATGAGCTCCAAAAGGTAAAATCAGAGGTTAAGCTGTGCTCTTTCTAGGGAGCAGCTGGTTAAGTAGAACCTATGTTTCTCCCTTTTCACTGGCTGGATCAACCAACTATCATTCCCTGTGGGAAGGCAGAGTCACTGCGTGCAGAGAAATCCCTACCACCCAGAAGAACTTGCTTGGATTCTTTAATGAGCAAGAAATCAACTTGTATGTTTGTCCTTAACGCATTTTCTTTTGTTTCTTTGGCCTACTTGTTTGAGTACATTCAACACGTTGACAGATTCACTTAGCTCCTCATCAAGGGTTTACCAGATCTCTTGTATTTTGTCCAGTTGAATAAAACACTGGCCGATCTGTCTGGGATAACTTTTTAGGGTTCTAATTCTTGCCATCCTAGTACAGCCATTTGCAACACTCATGAGGGACTACGCGCCTGCAAATCTGTGCTCCTTTGGAAAGCTCACATTTCCTGGTCAGCCTTCTATGCTTCATTCCAAATTTGTGTAGTCGTTTTAGTTGCTGAACCTGTGCAGGTCTGTAGTAAGCCAATCCTCAAGGGACAGACATTAGAGTAACCACAGTGTGTATTATCTTTTCTAGATGCAGCCTCCTCGGCCCAAACCGGAGTGTTTTTTGGAAAGCCTTAACTATTGTCAATTTTTTTTATTTGTAACTGATTTAAAGAATTTTGAGGGTTCAGAGATGGGAGAAATATGAAAACTACAAAAGCCAAATCAGAATCCCCTCTATTCAGCTGCACGGGGCATGGAAACTTTTTGCCTTAACTGCATAACAGCGTTAGGGTATTATTATTATTATTATTTTTTGCTTAGAGCATGGGCTAAGCTAATGAATGTGCTATTAATAACAGTGAAATTTAAAAAGCCTTTTATAGCTGATATGATTTTATTTGATATTCATAACAACCCTGGGGAATAATGGCATGGAGGGTATTTTATTCTGGGATTCCATTTGAAGGAATGGAAGGTACAGAGAAAATAAGAAAAGTGCCCGAGGAATTGGCCCTGTAACATAGGTGGCCGCAGTCCACTGCCCATGTTTTTTTCATTATACAGAACAGAGAGTCTCAACCTCCAAGTATACCATTTACTTTTATGTCCTCTGGCATCATTTTCTCTAAGACAAGGGACCTATATGAGCTGATTTCCAAGGTTCCTACAGTTTACATGTTTTATGACTACAGTCTGCTTTCACATTAAAAAAAAAAAGTTTCATTATACTGAAGGCCTAGAATTTTTGTCTTTTGCTAATTCTGTCTTTGCAGTGGGGAAAATGATTTGTTTTCTTTACTGAAATTCTCTTCTCCCTTTCTCTTCGCTCAATATTGATTCCATGCCCTTAAATACATTATTTTGAAGCTGTGATTTCCCCCCTCCTTTGGAGCCAAGCCAGGAATGAAGTTAATCTCAGCCCATTACACTGCTAATGCTCATCTTCACCTCGGGATGCTTTCCAAAGTACTTACAAGTCATTATCCCTTATAGGACCTAGCACTTTACTGAGTTTCCACTTTGTTTAAAATTAGCATGAGCACATAATTTATTATTTTAATCAGGATATGTTTCGTGGGAAAGGAGGCTCTATTAATAATTGTGCTAGAACAACTGGCCTTAACTGAGGCTTGTCGCAATCAAACAGGCACATGTGTTCATCTAGTTAATAGGCATCTCCTCTTGAGGGGTGGGGTGTGCGTTAGCTCCGCAATCTAACACTAATCCTTTCCTTGTTACTTTCTAGTTTAGCATCCAAGTATTAGTTCTCATACATCTCTTTTCACGATGTATGAGAACACATTTATCTATCTCATACTAGACTCTTCATTCCATAAGGCAGGACCTGACACCTAGCACAGCATTTGATACCTAATAGGGGCTCAGTAAGGGGTTGTTAGATGAAGAAATAAATAATCAAATGAGTCTGTTACTCAAAGGCATCCAATTGATCCTTCTAACACTTTCCAAAATAAGTCAACTTTTTGCAAAGGAAAGAAAATGTCAGAGATTAGGCATCTTTGGTGCATGTTAAACCTAAACACAGGCACTTTGTATTCTTGGTATCTGAAATAAATCCCACCATTGCCCCCATCAAAATGGCATAGCAGTCGATTTTGTGCTGAGAGACATTCAGTTTTAACGGCGTAATGAAATGTTCTGGTAGAGAATGCTCTGGGTGTTGTGATGTTTTCTTCTCTTCAAGTAGAATGGGGCGCAAGAGTGGTTTTCTGACTGTTCCTGGAGCCCCACGTGGAGTGAGTTTTCGGTACCGCGTTAAGTTCTGGGAGATATCCATCACCTGTGTGTGATCAGCAGTGAAATTCTACCAGATCGTGGTCTTGGTCAGGTTTGAGAGCACAGACACAGGCAAATCCAACTCAGAAGAGACTAATTAGTGGACTGGAGTGATAACTTTAAAATGTATTAAAAAATTTAGGCGAGTCCTGCCCAGAATGTTTATGTCTGTCGGTCAGCACAGTCTATCCTGTAGAGAAGTGTGACTTAGTGACAAAGGCTGCTTAGGAATAGTGACTGCAGGTAGGTGGTTACGTGATTTCAACACCACTGAAATCAAGCTTTGAGAGGGTGGAGTGCTCAGCTCCCCCAGGGTTACCAACAGTATCAGGAACTTGGAAATTCACAAGTACTCACGTTGCTCTTTGGAAACCCCTCTCTCCCGTACGGTGCTAGATAAGTACAAATGCTTATCATTTTCATAAGTGATTTAAAATTATCTGTAATAACACACACAATAAATTTGACAGAAGATTTTTCAAAATGTAAATGAGAAAACTGGTTCCAAGAAGAAAAGAGGGGAAAAATAACTTGATGTTTGCATAGAAAAAAGATGTCCATGAGATGCTGTCTACTTGATGGGGGTTGGTCATAAATTTGGGCCTCAGCTTTCTTCGTAGCCAGAATAGAAAGAGCAATTGATCAATTCTTCCTCTCTGATTCCCATTTATCATCTCCTTCTTCTGACCTGTTACCAATAAAGTGGGTAATTAAGTTATGTCCCGGTTTCGGAGACTGCAATCTATCGGAAGATAACCTGATTTTCCTAGATACCGATCTACATTATCATCACCCAAGGACGATACTTCTACGTGTGGATGAGTTAATCTTTACTTCAATTTAGAGCTCTTGTTTCTTAGGCCAAGTTCCAAACTCCATAAGGCATGCCCTACTTGGAAATTGTAGAGACCTGCTTATAAGTCCAAAAAAAAAAAAAAAATCACTTAATAATAATTATAAAGATATGGTGTGTTCTTGGATTAAGCACAATCAGCTAAACTTTCTACTATGTAAACCAGATTTTTTATAAAGGAAATACTTTATAAGTAATATATATTACTTTTTACTATAATGGAAGAAATAGCCTGACTCTCTTAATTTTCCTTTTTTTGTAGTTTTCTGCATAGCAATAGCTTCAACTTCCTTCTAGGATTACCTAATACCTTACATTTCTTCTTAAAACATAATATGGGCCACAGGAAAATATCATTTTTGTTATAGAGTAGTAACTCTCAACTGTTTTACCTCCTCCCCTTTCTACTATCTTCCAGCCAGATGAGAACTTCTGCTGTGAGGTTGGGCATGTGTCAGACTCCTCAGGTGTGTTGGGTTGCAAATGGTTGAAAATCGCTGCTGTAGCGAACTCTACTTAGGTTAAGACTGAAATTTTTAATAATGAAATCATCTTAACTCAGACATGGGCTGGGACTTGGTAATGTTTTTATTTTAGTAGGTTTGTTCTTGGAACCATACTTATTTTCTTGTGATCTAAACGATGTTTGAAAAAATAATTACCAAAAATTCTCAGTTGTCCAAACTTTAAGATATTAAGTTTTATAGAGCTGTGTATTACATATGCAGGCAGAGAACACAAAGGAAGTCCAGCAGCAAGGCAGGGAAAACTCGGTGGCATAAACACATTTTAGAAATACAACAATGTTGTGTAGGTGACATAATTGCTAACTTCCCCAGCCAAGGATGGATGACAATCTTCATAATGTTCAGGGATTGCATTCAATTAGGCATCCGATAATTCCTTCCCTCATTAGAGATAATCAGTGTCTAGAAATTAGATTGATAGATGTTTCTACAATTTTGGCTAGCATTATATAGAAGAAATCATCCTGGAATTAAGGAAAAATCTTTAAGAAATTATTTAGTAAAACATTCGCAACAGACTTACAAGTAAAAATCTCTCTTCTTCCCTCACTCTAGAATTAGGTCTTATTTAGGAGAATTTTTTTACTCTATAACATATTTTTACTAGGGGCAAGATGTAAAAAGCTCTTATTTATAAAAAATATAAACAACTCATGGGTCCAAAGAGTTTCTCACAAGTTTAATATTTAGCAAATAATGACATTAAAGTTTTTAAGAGATATTGCTTGGAATTTAAATCTCTAAATCCTAAGCTCTGAACTATTCTAAGACTATAGTAAATACAGAAGTGTGTGTGTGGTGGGTGTTTTCCTAGAACTAAGCTCGTAGGTCTCCACCATTTTCTCACAAGGATTTATTACTTTGTTAAGATTTATTGTTTTATTAGACAATTTAGAAATTTGTTAATAGCCACAGGGTTGATGGGATGAAATAAGAATAAGACAAATATAATTAAAATTTACAGGCTTAGTTTACTAGTAACAGAGGAAGATGTTTGTTGTATAAAGAAGAAAGAACAGCACAGACTTAGAAAAGAAAACAAAACTTGATAGGAAGTCCTTGGTAATGATTTTATTAAGCCAAAACAAGAAATGAGTGAATGAGAATTAGTCATAGAATGTTCAAGATTCAGAATAAAGGATTGTAGGGATTAGTTAATGACTACAAATGGGTGTATAGACAATTTGTAGTCAACCATTGGTATATAGCCAATAGTTTGGAAAGTTTCAGTTCATGACAATGTTTAGCATTAGTCTTGTGTAGATTGGAACTTCTATGTACACTTACTGTTTCTGGGTAGACAATATGGAGTCAGGACTCGGAAACGTACTAACTTACCTCTTTCAGAGTCTCACTTGAAGTCATTTGGAACTCAAAAATCTGAAAGCATATATTGGGCTATATTTATGTACCCCCTATAAGGACTAACATTTTCAGAACCATTTCTGTAAGTAAATAATCACTGCACTTACACTATTCTGAATATGCAGCATTTGGCCTCACTGATAAATTAAGAAATTTCATGCAATAGAAATTAGGCCTACAATGTGGATCAGCTTTGTCTTGACCTGTATCCCCAAGCTGTGTTGATATATATATTTTTAATTTCCCAAAATATGGGGATACAAATGTTTTAGTTACATGAATTGCTTTTGCACTATTTGAGTTAAAGTTATAGGTGTGCCCCTCACTTGGATAGTCTGCCTGGTACCTGTTGGGTGTGAATTTACCCCCTCACCTGCTTGCTTTCTGTAGAGTTTTACCACAAATGTGCACATGGGTGTGCTGATCTTAGATGTAAGTAGGATTATTAGACACGAGCTGATCGTGACTTGGGCAATAGGTTTCGGTGGTCTAATTACACCATGGGACAGGGATAATTCCACATCTTGGTTCTTGCACTGCTCATCCTCATGATGGTCATGCTGCTGGCTCATAGAGGCAAAGGGTCCCACAGAGACTTGGTGTGATGGTTCACAACAAAGAGAGACAGCACGACATGGCCATCTGATGGCAGATCCTATGGGGTCAAGACACCCTCCCACAACTGACACTGTATTAATTCATCATCCAATCAGTTTTCCTAACCAAGACCCCATTTCTAGTCCACTGGAATCTGAGTATTCTGCCTCCCTTACCTTGCAGGGCTTTCCTCTTTAGGGAGTAAAAAGTAGACCTCCTAGGAAATGAAAAAGACTGATACCCATGATAGAAAATGAACTTACTTATAAAAAGATGGAGAGAGGGCGTGGGGGGAGGGCACTTGTGTGTGTTTGCACAGTGTGTGTGTCTGTGTGCAGGTGTGTGTAGGTATGCCCTGTGATGAATTGCCGAACTATGAAAATAAGTATACTATATGAATTTATAACTTTTTAAGGATCTTATTTCATTAATATTGAAGCCAACCTTTTAATTCTCATTTTTTTCTGAAAGATTTTTCATTTTATAGATTTAATTCTAGTGTTTCTGACTGATCTCTTTGTTTACCATAAAGGTAAAGTTGAAAAAATGAAGTTTAGTCAGTTGTGTGTTTTATTAAACTCATCTCATTATTAACAAGCATATTCAAGGGCCACAGATATGCAGAGCGATAAACAAATGGACTTCTTTTTTTAACCTCCAAAATTTTAAAGAAACATCACTGTAAATAGTAAAGGGAATAGCCAGATGCACTGGTGGTTTCCTGTAATCCCAGCTACTCGGGCAGCTGAGACAGGAGGATCACTTGAGCCCAAGAGTTTGAGGCTGTGTTTGGCTGGTACACTCCAGTTTGGGCAATATAACAAAGTTTTCTCTCAAAAGAAAGTGGGGGAGAGGGGGTGGAGAGAGAGAGAGAGTGAGAAAGAAAAAGAAATCCTTTCCTCTTCACCCTAACTTAATGTGGGTGATGTATTTGTTTCTGGCTGTACTTCTGCTCCTGGGGAGAGTGGTCTGTTTTCCTCTTTTGAAGCTACCCTGAAGTCCTTTGATAGTTAGAAGTGTAAACAAGGTGCTATTGGTAAAGGGGCAGTGTTATGTTTTAAAAGTGAATCTATTTCAATTACAACAACATTTGGTGTGATTATTTTTAGGACTTCAATGCAAAAAAAAAGAAAAGATAAAATGAATTCATGACACCTACAGGCATACCTTGGAGATATTGTGGGTTTGGTCCACCGCAATAAAGCAAATATCACAATAAAGTGAGTCACACAGGTTTTTTTTGGTTTCCCAGTGCATATAAAAGTTACATTTATACTACCCTATAGTCTGTTATGTGTGCGATAGAATTATGTCTAAAAAAAGCAATTCATGTGCCTTAATTAAAAAATATCTCCTGTAAAAAAATGCTGGGAATCGTTATGCTTTTGGATGGTCATTCTTTGATGTGGATGGCTCCTGACTGATCAGGGGCAATGGTTGCTGAGGTTAGGGTTGCCTGT